>MCJB01002595.1:0-16797 GCA_002018475.1 Nicotiana obtusifolia | reverse complement strand
GATCGGGTGACACGCCGTCACAGGTCATGGCTAGGGTTGGCTAGCATGACTAGCACTACATTGCATAGACATGCATGGATCGGGTGACACGCCGTCACAGGCCATGACTAGTGTTGACTAGTATGGCTAAATTTATATATATATATTGCGCCGGAACCACCCACCGAGCGCGGGTACCCAGAGGATCGGGTGGCACGTACCGCCACAGGTCATGACTAGTGTTGACTAGTATGACTAGCATTGCATAGCATGGCATGGCATAGCATCACATGGCATGGCATAGCATCACATCGCATTGCATTGCATTGCATTTTGGTGTTGTGATTATTCTGCTTATTTCACGTATTGGTGTGGAATGTGATTTGAATTATTGCTTCGACGTGGATTGTTTAATGATATATATATGTTTCTTATCTTCAGTTCTTATTTACTTTTATTACTCACTGAGTTGGAAGTACTCACTTTACTCCCTGCACCTTGTGTGCAGATTCAGGCGTTAGCGGTCCCACTCAGAGGTACTGAATACTACTATTGGACCGGAGCTTCAGAGATTACGAGGTAGCTGCTGGCGTCCGCAGCCTCGTAACTCTTTTCTTTTGTTGATTTTGTTTCCCTCAAACATTTGAACTTAAAATAGTGTAATAGTTATATTATCATTAGGCCTTCTCTAGTGGCTCATGACTTTGTGACACCCCGATCTGAGGGCTGTAGTCGGGATGGTACTATATATATACACATATTCCTCGACTCACTTTATCGTTAATATGTTCTTGTTGTCAAATTGCGTCATTTAAATTGATTGAACGCAAATGGAATTGATTTGGCTTGCCTTGTCCCCACGAGAGGCGCCATCACGACCGGGTTGGGATTTTGGGTCGTGACAATAACAATTCTCTCAAAAAAACATGTATGCAAAAACATAACACTCAAATAAATGACTTTCACAATATGTGCCCACATGCCATAACATTTTCGCAAAACAGTTTCGATATCAGAATCACACATAGTCTCGGCTCAATAACACTGAATACAACAGCAACAACGATAATAATATGATAATACGGCCAGTAAATCAACTCTATAACTTCATAATACAAAGAAAATAGAATAATGAACTCACAAAAAAAGACACAACAGGAAATAATGGTATGACATAGAAATAGTTCAACATAGAGATAATATGTAGTAATGATTCCAAAAAATTACAATTCAACGGCAAGAAGGATAACATGAATCAATGATTCCAAATAAGGATAAGAAAATTATAGAAGAAGATAATAATGACCTCAACCAAGGATGAATAATCACGAAAAGGGTAGCATGGCAATAAAAAAGGCAACAACTTCAGTTAAGACACATAAGAGTTTAATCGGTAATAAAGGTAGAACATGAAGCGACTAATTTCAAATAAGACACGTAAAGGTGAATTTAGTAAATGGAGAATTTAATTTGAAAAAACAACTTCACATTTAATGGACATAAGAACCTAAGATCCCTAAACGGTCAAATTTCTACAAATAAACCCGAGCACGTACTCGTTACCTCGCGTACACGGCGTTCACATGACACAATTAGCACAAATGACTCAAATCCTATGGGGTATTTCCCCCACACAAAGTTAGGCAAGATACTTACCTCGAAGAAACTAGATTGATAGCCTAAAATGACCTTCTCCAATGAAACAATCTCCGAACAACTCAAATCTAGCCAAAATAACTTCAAATCATAAATAAAACTCATAAGAAATTATTCTGGATAATAAAGCTTCGATTATTAATTAAAACTAAAAAGTCAAGCCAAAAGTCAAACCCGGGGCTCGCACCTCAGAATACGATAAAATTTATAAAACCCGAACACCTATTTCGATACAAGTTCAACCATACAAAAATTAACATATTCCGACAACAATTCGACCTCGAAATCTTCATTTTACATTTTCAAAAGTTTTAAATATATTTCTCAATTTCTTCAATTAAATTCAAAATAAATGATGAATATAACCATGAATTTATGAAATATAATCACTTTCGGATATAGAACACTTACCTAACACGAACTCATGAATAACTCCTCCAAAATCGTCCAAAATCGTCCAAAATCGAGCTCCAAAAAATCCAAAACGAAAATGGAGAAATGACCAAATTCGATCCTTATGTTTCTGCCCAGTTTCGCACCTGCGGACAGATTTTTCACACCTGCGATCTCACTTTTGGAGACAAATCTCGCTCCTGCGTACTTCACTCAGCTGCTCAACACTCGCACCTGCGCTAACCCTCTCCGCTCCTGCGCAAACACAGGTGCGAGACTGCCCTCGCTTTTGCGCAAAATTCCTGTTCGGCTGCCAACCTCCGTTTCTATGTGACACTGCCTCACTTTTGCGAGGTTGCTTCTGCGATCAAGCTTCCGCAAAAGCGATCGCACCAGCAACAGAAATTCCAGCAGCTTCAACAATGCGCCAAACGATCCGAACTCCATCAGAAACTTATCCGAACCACTCGGGACCTCGTCTGAATATACTAGTAAGTCCCGCAACATAACAAGGGCCTGCTTGAGATTTCAAATTATATCAAATAACGTCGAAATTAATTATTTGCGCCTCGAGCCGCACTTATGAAAATTTCAATTTTCCAAATTCTATATCTTCTGCCAAAACGTATCAAATCAATCTGGAATGACTTCAAATTTTGCACATGAGTCATAATTGACATAATGGAGTTGTTCCAATTCCCTAAATTAAAATCCAAACCCGATATCAATCAAATTAACCTTTGGTCAAACTTATAAATATTTCAAATCTCCAACTTTTTCAATTTTCGTCAAAATGCGTCGAATTTCCCTACGGACTTCCAAATCTAAATTCGGACATACACTTAAGTCTGAAACCACCATATAAAAATATTGAAATCATAAAAATTCCATTCTGGAGTTGTTTGCTCAAAGGTCAAACTCTAGTCAACTCTTTCATTTAAGCTTCAAAAATAAGAGTTGTTCTATCAATTTAATCCCGAATCATCTGAAAACCAATCTCGATTACAGGCGCAAGTCATAATGTACATTATGAAGCTGCTCAGGACCTTAAGACACTGAACGGGGTGTTAATTCTCAAAACAACAAGTCGGGTCGTTACACACGTTTGATAAGGTGGCTGAAACGCATAAAGCTATTTCGGGAAATTGATCTTTCAAAACTAAATGCACGGCTCCTGCGGAGATATAAGGAAAGATTGTGAATTATCCTTGTAATTTGAGATTACGATGAGGTACCTCGGTAGTGGCTCTAGTGGTATTTCTCTATTACATCACTGGTGTTTGGTTGTTTTGTTTTGTAGGCGTAACATTCCTTGTTTTCTTCCTTGATGCATTATTTTCCTTAGTTCTATGTGGTAAAGTTTGGTATATTCCTTACTCGTTTCATTGCCATTCAATATTATTGCACCATTAAGTTACTCGTTCTGTCTCTTATTTATTCCAATGGGGCCTTGACCTGACCTTATCACTACTCTACCGAGGATAAGTTTGACGGTGTGATGACTCATTTTCTATACCCCATTTTATTTAATTAAATATATTATGTGAAATTAAGTCGAGTAAGTTATACTCGAAGAAAATCGGTAAGAAATGAGACACATGGTCTCTTTTTAAGAAAGCTTAAGTCATAAAAGTCAACTGTAGATTGACTTATGAGTTAGAAGGTTCGGATTTGAATTCTGACGACTCGGTTAGCTTCGGGGTAGGATTTATGACTTAGAAGAGTGACCGGAATAAGTTTTGGAGACCCCGAACGAAACTAGGCTTGAATCGGGGAAGCTCGAATTTCCGGTTGATAAATGAAATTTTGATCCGGAAGTCGGAATGAAATTTTGAAAGTTGTTGTAGCTTCGTTATGTAATTTAAGACTTGCGTGCAAATTTTCAGACCATTCGTACATGGTTTGGTCAAGTTCGGATCAAAGGATCGATTTAAGAATCCTTGGAGTCCGTAGGTTTGAATCTAACGCGAACCTGATGATACGATGGTTATTTTAGAGTTCCAACGGTTGGAACAAGTTTAATTAAGATTAAAGAATATGTTTTCATGTTCAGATAAAGTCCCGGGGGTCTAGGATGAATTTTGAATAGTCGACGGGACTTAATACGTCGCTTTATAAGGCGTTAACTTCATACTTTCTGGTGTAATTAATATTAAAATTAGTAAACAAGCTCCAAATTCAATTTTTGTTTGAGGCATTAGCTCTGTATCGAAATTTCAGAGCTTTGTAGCAAAAAGAATCGTCCAAATCAGACTCCGTATGAAAAGTTGGACTTAATTTTGTAACAAGGAAGAGATCAGGTGAGGTTCGCGACAAGAAAGCAGTTTCCATAATCAAAAAGCGAACCGCGAAAATGACAAAAACAGTCGCGAAGTGGAACAGAATTGGAGGGACCATTTCGCGGTGAATTCGCGATTCGCGAACTTGAACAAGCGAACCGCGAAACCCTCCAAGCCATCGCGAAGTGAAGCAGAAGCTAAAGGGGAAATTCGCGACGAGAAAAGCGGTCCACATGTTGAAAATGCGAACCGCGAAATGCACCTGGGCATCGCAAACATGGGCAGAACTTTGGGAAGCCTTTTGTTCATTCCGCGATGGGAAAAGCGGTTCGCGAACGTGAAATGCGAACCGCGAATTCCCCTTCTTGGCCGCGAAATTGATCTGGTAGGGTACTTTTGCCCGATTTTTAACCCACTATAAATAGGACCTAGGGTCCATTTGTGCACTTCTAAAATTCACAGCTCAATACCCACGAGATAAAAACGATTACAAACACAAAGACCCTCTATAAATCAACCCCAAACTCACATGCAAAGAAGATTACATGATTAATCTTGCAAGGGGTTACACTGCCTTAGACACATTTGGGGCTTTTTAGGAAGAAGATTAAAGAAAGATTTGGAGCAAATAGAGAGGGAATCTCAAGAGAAATATCGGGTAAGTATTCTATACCCTAAATCCCTCTTAGGTTATGATTTTCATGCTTAATCCCAATCTGAATCTATGAATTTATGGAAGAAGAACCTAGGGTTCTTCTCAATTTCCGAAAATATGAAATTGGGGATTAAGGTCAATCCGGTGTCGGAATTTGACGAATTTGATATGCATGGACTCGTATTGTAATGGGTAATGACATTTTATGAATCTTGAACGATTTCAAGAAGTGGGCCCCACTATTGACTTTGAGTCAAATTTCGGGAATTTACCCATAAAACTTGTAAATTTCAACGAAAATTGGTTTCCATTGTGAGTATTGAACATAATGAATTGTTTATGAATAATTTTGGAGCCTTTGGACCCAAGGTGTCAAGGCTAAGGTTTGTCGAAACCTTGAATTCCGTTGCCAAGCAAGGTAAGTGTCTGTTCTAGCCTAGCTTGAGGAATTAGGAACTATGTGCTACGTGCTAAATTGTTTCTCGTTGAGAACATTGTATAGGTATGGTGACGGGTACCTATACTTTGGTGTCAAACATGACCGTGGGTCGTATATTGATATTTGTGCATATTAATGCTATGATTGTTGAAAGATATTTATGATATTGTCAAGATGCAAAGATTATTATGTTCCTAATTGCCGGATGATATCCGTGGTAATATTGTGATATAAGTGAGGGGCGGGTGGCATGCCTGCCACAGGATATGATGAAACGAGGGCGGATGATACGCCTAATACATGAATGGAACATTGTGAATGTTCCTATTGATTATGGTTATGGATATCAACACCTCTTTCATTATAATTTAGATTGGTAAATGAACTAATTGAATAAGTAATTGCTAAAGGATAATTAAAGGTTCCGTGTCTAAGTCATTGGGTAGTGTCCTAGGAGTCCATAAGAGTCCAAAAGGGTCCGGTGTCGTAACAATAGTAATGTGTCTAGGTTTAATGGAAATGTAGACGGGTTAGGGGAAGGTTAATCGATAAACATAAGTAGTAGTAAATTGTTAATATATTTAGTGAAACATGAGTTGAGTATGGTTGATGTGCTGCATTATTCCATTGGTTGGAAATTGTTTGTGGTTGTTGTGACACGCATAGGTGGAGAGACCGTAGCTGGTGCCACGCATGTCACGAGATAGTGTATACGT
Source organism: Nicotiana obtusifolia (assembly GCA_002018475.1). NCBI lineage: Eukaryota > Viridiplantae > Streptophyta > Magnoliopsida > Solanales > Solanaceae > Nicotiana > Nicotiana obtusifolia. The sequence goes on along the minus strand of MCJB01002595.1, from coordinate 10,680 downwards.
GGAGAGACCGTAGCTGGTGCCACGTCTGTGATGAAATGTTGTATATGGGGGAGGGGGTGTCACGCCTGCCACGAGATATTGTATACGTGGAGAGACCGTTGCTGGTGCCACGTCTGTATATGGGGGAGAGGGTGGCACGCCTGCCACGAGATATTGGACACGTGGAGAGACCGTCGCTAGTGCCACGCTTGTCAGGATGGATTGTATATCATATTGTTGTGTTGAATGCCAAATGGCAATGTTCCTCCTTGAAAGTTGTTGATCTGTTTGATTTCATCGAATTGATATTGCAATATATGTATTTTTCTTTTCTCTGTTATTCTGTTAATGCATTTCTTTTCGTTATTTGTCGTAGTTGTATATATATAGGTTATGTCTAACAGGATTATTTGGAGTCCGGTCTAGCCTCGTCACTACCTCTCCGAGGTTAGGCCAGGCAATTACTAGCACATGGGGTCGATTGTGCTGATACTACACTCTGCACTCTTTTGTGCAGATACCGGCAACGCAGGTGTTGGACAGTAAAAGGACTTCCAGCTTTTACGTGACTCCCCAGGCAACCCAAGGTAGTACTGCTGCCGTTCGCAGATCTTGGCGTCCTCTGTCTACTCTTTTGACTGTTATTCCATGTATTTCGGAAACAGTACTTTTGTTATTTCTTTCAAAGACCATTGTATGTAGTACTCGTAGACAGCCTGTGAAAACTATGATACCAGTTCTTGGGGTAGTTTGTGAAAATGAGGGATTATTTAAATATCTTCCGCATTTTTGTTATTAAATTTTGTTTGTAAATTGATGAATGATTAATTATGAATGATGACGTATTAAATGAAGTGAATTATCGGCTGGCCTAGCTTCCATTAGTAGGCGCCATCACGACTCCCAAGGGTGGGAGATTTGGGGTCGTGACAGACGGTCACTAGGTACCGTTGTGGTATATTCATGCTACGCTTCTGCACATCTCTTTGTGCAGATTTAGGTACCTTCTAGCAATCTAGGCACCGGTGAGTTGAGTTAGTACTTAGAGAATGCAAGGTACAACTGCCGGCATCCGCAGGCCTTGGAGTCACCCTCTATCTACTTCTATATCTTCCTCCTTTTATTAGATACAATTGTATAGGGATGATTATGACATCATTGTAGAGCTTGTGACTCGACATCACCAGGTTTCTGAAAAAATTGTATATGCTGAGTTGAAGAGTTCTTTTATTAAAATTGTTGAGTATTTGAGAGTTTATTTGTTATTTCAGTTATATTCTGCATGCTGGTTAAGCTTACCTAGTCTTAAAAATTAGGTGCCACCATGGCATCCCACGGAGGAAAAATAGGACCGTGACAATAATAGTTTCAATTAGTTTTCCAATAGTTATAATTAGGGGTGATATAGTAAAAATATAATTTTATTAGTTGCATCTTAAGAGGTGTGCCTAGTTAAACATAGACAAGTAAAACTAGCGGAGGAGTAAAAAATTTAGACCCATGGGAGAATCAAAAGTGGAGTTAAGATTTAAAATTGAGAAATTTTTATAAAACACTATAATTTAGAGCGTAATTAGCATACGTAATTACAGTTTGTTTAATATTGTTTAATTATTACCAGCTTCTATCACTTGTATTCGTACGTGCTTCGATAATTCGTTCGCACAACAAATACAACCAAAGTGAAATACATATACAACTTGTATTGATGGTATTCAACCAAGGCGAAATACAGATAAAACCTATATCGTAATAAACCAAGGCGAAATACAGATACAACTCGTAATGACCGTATTCGTCCGCGCAACGGATACAACCAAGGCACAATACATAAATATAAAAAAACCTTGTTTAGAGTCGAACTCAAGACCTTTATTTACTAAACAAGTGCTCTAACCAACTGAGCTATGAGAGCTTGTAGCTCTCTTGTTGAGTCTAAAACAATTGATCTCCTTTTTCAATAGTGCATGTGAAAAAATTACTTTTGAATAAATTTTAATGGAGTATAGAACATAAATTCATAGTCTTTTTTTCTGAGGGTAAAACGTTCCTATCTAATGGTGAGAATTACTCTTCTTTTGAGAGGCACGGGGTTGAGGGCTAAATAAATAGTTTAATGGTGGACGGGATACATGCTATACATTGAATCATTTTATACTTATCCCATTAATGCAATAGATCCAACATTTCATTCATTAATTTAATGGAGTCAAATTATGTTGTAAAATTGCAAATGTACTTTTTTTTCTTTTTATTATCATTCAAAATAGCTCTTCACTTTTGCTTCCTTGGGACTCAGAATCCTCAATATTAAGGTTAAAGATAGAGGATCCTTACCACTTGAACAAATTGAAAACAACCTTAATGCACAAATATTGAGAAAAAGCTCAAAATAGTTCAGTATTGTCGGACTTTAATTCAAACTAATCCTATTTCTTTCACATGTAGCACTAATAGTTCATATTCTTTAATAAAGTGGTACAATTTTAGTCTTCATATTTGATATGAAAAAAATATTTTTCGAAAAATATTTTTCAATTTTCTCATGTTCGGTTAGCTTAAATGTTTTGGAAAATATTTTTCTCATGAACACATTTTCCTCCAATTGGAGGAAAATGTTTTCCCTGTCAAGAGAAGGAAAAAATATTTTCCAAAATTTTTCTTCAACCTTCCACACCTTTTTCTTCAAAAGTGCACCACTTTATTAACGAATGTGGACTATTAGTACTTCATGTGAAAGAAATAGGACTAGTTTGAGTTAAACTCTAAAGTTACTGGACTATTTTGGGCTTTTTCTCCACAAATATTTCGTTATTCTTACCATCACATGACAAGTGACTGAAACTTAGAAAGTGATAGGGATCTTTACAAAAATAGTCAGCTTGATTAGCTTTTTACTTTTTCTAACCGGTATATATAGTTATACATTAATTATATACTGTTATACATATACTATATATGAATTGTACATATACATTATATATCTGCCGTCTATTTTTAATTAAAGTAGTTGGATGGACGGCTACTTAGGTGAACAAGGGAGTAACTAAGGGTAGGGTTCAAGGACATGAACTAATTTCCCTAATTTGTTTTGATCAAGGAGACAACGAAGGTTGTTCTCATGACCCAAACTTTCCCATATTAGATGTCGTGATGGCACCTGTCTCTAAGACTAGATAAGCCTAACATATGTTAATTATTACCAAAACTCAACTATTTAACTGCAATACATTAGATAGCGATTGATACAACATAGTTGAGCCAACGTCGATTGTAAAATCCCAAAACTGATTGTACAAGTCATAAGCTTCTCTAAAAATCACCAGAAATAAAATACATTACTGTCCCGGAATATTAAGAAACAATGGAAATAAAATACAACAGAAGGTGACTTTAGAGCTTGCGAACGTCAAGCATGTATACCTTGAAGTCTCCAGCTGCGCAAACATAAGTCTCAAACCAACTCGATCATAAGTACATAGATCTGCACAAAAATGTACAGAAGCATAGTATGAGTGCACTGCAGCGGTACCCAATAAGAATCACGCCTAACCTTGGTAGAGTAGTGATGAGGCTAGGTCAAGACACGTACCGAAATGTACACCTGTATAGGATATAATTTAAAGCAAATACTGAAAAGAACGTCAATGTAAGACCAACATCATAAGGATTGCAAATTTACAATCAACAGTGAAAATAATAAAACACGAATAGCAACAAGAAATTGACGGAAATAAAGAAATGGATGATGACTCAATCAATCAAATCTTTCCAAATGCACAATTTATAACAAGAATTACCCGAGGTACTACTCTTCATAATCTCAAATCATAAGTCGCAACTTTCAACTCTTACACGTATGGCACCTCGTGCCCGCCTTTTTTCAAATCACTTTCGCACGGCAAAACCCACGTGCCACCATGTACATTGTATCCACGTCAAAGTGAACTATGACGACTATTAAGAATAGTAAAGTGCTGAATGAAACGATGAGATTTAACTTAAGAGTCACATAAGGTAAGCATGTTAATAATTCTTTTACTTAAAACAGTTATGGAATCAAATGTGTTTTAAAGGAAATTAACTTTTTTTAAATGGTGATTTGCACACCAAAATTAAATGTCAAATGGTGACTATGAAAAAATCTTTTTTAATAGAATCTTTGTCACTTATAAATTGGACTTATATATCTCAATGGGAAAGCGTGGGACAAGCGAGTCAAAATATGCGATATAGCATCGAACACTTTTCTAATCCTCTATCCTCGCCGTCTGGTGAAGGAAATCGTCACATTTTATGAAAGGAAGTCCACCTATTAATGGAGTTGATTGGGTTCAAGCGTTCAAGAATATGTAAAAGTTAATCGCATTAATTATCCATTAGTTATCTATTTTTTAAATGGATAATATGATTTTTATTCATATTTGACCCGTGTTTAAATAATTCATTATCCAACCCATTTTTTAGTGAATAATATGGATGATTAACTGTTTTCACACTTATAACGTCGGCGAAGGAAATCATCACATTTTATGAGAGGAAGTCCACCTATTAATGGAGTTGATTGGGTTCAAGCATTCAAGAATATGTAAAAGTTAATCGCATAAATTATTCATTAGTTATCCATTTTTTAAATGGATAATATGATTTTTATTCACATGTGACCCGTATTTAAATAATTTATTATCCAACCCATTTTTTAGTGAATAATATGGATGATTAACTGTTTTCACACTTATAACGTCGGTGAAGGAAATCGTCACATTTTATAAAAGGAAGTCCACCTATTAATGGAGTTGATTGGGCTCAAGCATTCAAGAATATGTAAAAGTTAATCGCATTAATTATTCATTAGTTATCCATTTTTTAAATGGATAATATGATTTTTATTCACATTTGACCCGTGTTTAAATAATTCATTATCCAACCCATTTTTTAGTGAATAATATGGATGATTAACTGTTTTCACACTTATAACGTCGGCGAAGGAAATCGTCACATTTTATGAAAGGGAGTCCACCTATTAATGGAGTTGATTGGGTTCAAGCATTCAAGAATATGTAAAAGTTAATCGCATTAATTATTCATTAGTTATCCATTTTTAAAATGGATAATATGATTTTTATTCACATTTGACCCGTGTTTAAATAATTCATTATCCAACCCTTTTTTTAGTGAATAATATGGATGATTAACTGTTTTCACACTTATAACGTCGGCGAAGGAATTCGTCACATTTTATGAAAGGAAGTCCACCTATTAATGGAGTTGATTGGGTTCAAGCATTCAAGAATATGTAAAAGTTAATCACATTAATTATTCATTAGTTATCCATTTTTAAAATGGATAATATGATTTTTATTCACATTTGACCCGTGTTTAAATAATTCATTATCCAACCCATTTTTTAGTGAATAATATGGATGATTAACTGTTTTCACACTTATAACGTCAGCGAAGGAAATCGTCACATTTTATGAAAGGAAGTCCACCTATTAATGGAGTTGATTGGGTTCAAGCATTCAAGAATATGAGAGCACCAAAATCAAACAATTAGCAAATTGGTAGCTCATCTTTTGTTATCCATATCCATATCCATATCCTTTCATCTTCTCGTCCATATTTTCTTTACTTACAACAACAACAATAAGTTAGTGGGTACACAGACTCCCTAACTAAGGACGACAAACGAGCAGATCAGGTCGGATATGAAACGGGTCGAAATTGAGTAATGAAAAAACGAATAAATTATTCGACCCGACTTATGTTTAATACGGATAAAAAATAGGTTAATCAGTGGATAATATAGGTAAGCATATTATCCCTAACTTCTTGAATATGATCACCTTTGGAAGGATTCCTAATCTCTCAAACTTGAGTTACCCCCAATTTGAGGTTTTATAAATGTAAAAGTTAATCGCATTAATTATCCATTGGTTATCCATTTTCTAAATGGATAATATGATTTTTATCCTCATTTGAGCCGTGTTTAAATAATTCATTATCCAACTCATTTTTAACGAATAATATGAATGGTTAACTATTTTCGCACCTATAACGTCGGCGAAGGAAATTGTCACATGTTATGAAAGGAAGTCCACCAAATTAATGGAGTTGATTGGGTTCCACACTTATAACAGTTGTCAATACAAATAATATCCACGTTACACATCCAATATTTTTTTTTTGGGGTTTCTCATCTGGTATTTCGTACCTGTATTGGAGTCCGACTATATCCGAATTCGCACCGCGTAAGGCCTCATTCGAAACAAGCGTTTCCTACCAGAAGCTTTTTCATACCCAAAACTCAAACCTGAAACCTCTGATTAAGAAAAAAGTAATCTCATCCGCTGCACCACACATTCAATATCACTTGCCAATATCACACAATGGGATCTCGAACATAAGTCTTACTTTGCAAATGTTGTGATACTAAATTATTACTTACATCAATAACAGTTGTCAATACAAATAATATCATTCACTTCATTTTAAGAAAAACATGCTAGACATACAAACAACATAACATGGCTAGAGCTAGAGACAGAAAATGCCTGGGCCATTGAACAATTAAGACCATGGCTTGTTGATAACATTCTTACAGTATGTTTGGCCAAGTTTTTTTCATCGACAAAAGTGTTTTTTTTTTTAAGTTAAAATATTTGGCTAATTTTTTTAAAGGAAAAATAGTTTTTTGAGTAAAAGCATAAGCAATTTTTGAGATGTAAAAAAAAGTAACTTCTTCCTAGAATCACTTTTGAAAAAAATACACTTAAAACACTTTTTAAAAGTTTGACGAAATATTAATTATTGCTCAAAAGTGCTTTCCAAATTAACTAACCAAACATAAACTGCTTCACATCAAAGTACTCTTTTGAAAAGCACTTTTGAAAAAAGCATTTCTCAAAATAAACAAATTTTAAAAACTTGACCAACAGACTATTAATTATATAAGTGAAGTTTTAAATTTCACGCATGAAACTCTATGACAATGAATATTTTTCAATTATAGGAGCAAAATAATAGCTATTTATAAATTTTATCCCACTAAATGCCAATCATGACACTTCGATTTGAATGGTGAAAATTAAGTCAAGAAAAAAGAACACATAAAATTAAATATCAAACATCACAAATTTACATAGAGAGCATCCACACTTTTAGAGCATCCAATCAAGACCTTCTCCAGTTGTACCAAGTCTCAAATCTTGAGGCCGGGCCACAGATGGATTAGGCGAGGACAGGATTCGAACCGATGACTTAAGTAATTTCTTAATATACGATATCTTCGTCATGGATAATAGGATAACTCGAATTCCGATTGAATTTTTATCAGCGGTAAATAATGACCTGTTCGATATCAAAGTTTTAGAATTAAAAGCGAATCTTCAGGATCTACTTTTTATCTCTTTCTCAATGAACCGACAGCAAATTTTTTTCGATTTTACGCGAATCCCTTGTCTTTCTCATTTCATCCAAAATAAACAAAACCTTACATGAAAAAATTAATTAAACTCAATAATAATAATAATAATAATAATAATAATAATAATAATAATAATAATAATAATAATAATAATAATAATAATAATATGTGAGCGTATTGCTTAAACTTAAGAATTAGTAAATGATCTAATCACAATGAAATCAAAAGTCAAAAAGTTAATTATGGTAACTAATCCTACCAATGAAAATCAACAAAGAACTAAAAGAAAAGCTCAGTTTCCTTTAAATCTTGTCTCATTTGAAACTTACGAAAAAAATTTTAAAAAATAAATAAAAAATTTTGGTTACCATTCAGAAACATATTAATCAGCTCATTGCCGAAAAGATTTTAAGTTTTTTTTTTTTTCAATTTGAAGTTGCACCAGCCTGTTAATTAAATAGAAAAGAAACATCAAATAAAAACATTCAGATTTTAAAAAAACAGTCAAATCAAGTCCAATATTAAGGAAGATTATTATTTGTAACAGCAACATTATTATAGTAAGGGATGTAATGTCGGATTTAGTCAGTATCACAAGAAAGCTTATCACATCGAACACAATTTAGGAAAATACTTAACAATTTAAATTTGCTGCAAAAAAAAAAAATATATATATATATATATAGATTTGATTATTTCTCAATGTTTCATACAATTTAACTACAATTTTCAAACAAAAAATCTACTTATTTATAAAATAATAGAATACTACAGTTAATCATAAAATTCTGCCACGGTATATATTTACAGTGTTGTTGCGTACTTGCCCGGGATGTGCCAAAGTATAAAATCAGTCTTTTTTATCAACTTTCTCCACTCTAAGATTAAACCACGGGTTGAGCTGGTTATCTTTTGTAATGACTCGTTTTACGCCCCAATTTATTTCTTTAATTTTATTAATTGAAATTAAGTTGAGAAAATGTACTCGAAGAAAATTGGAAAGAAATGAGACACATGGTCTCGTTTGCGAAAGTCTAAGTCACAAAAGTCAACCCGAAATTGACTTTTGAGTTAGATGGCTCGGATTTGAATTCCGACGACTCGACTAGCTTCGAGATAGTATATATGACTTAGACGAGTGACCGGAATAAATTTAATAGACCTCGAACAGCGTGAGAACTGAATCGAGGAAGTTCGGAATACCGGTTGAAAGGTCGAATTTTGATCCGGAAGTCGGAATTAAATTCCGAGAGTTTCTATAGATTCGTATGGTGATTTCGGACTTAGGCGTATGTCCGGATTTGAAATTGGAAGTCCGTAGAACAATTCAACGCCTTTTGGCGAATGTTGGAAAATAGAAGATTTTTGGAAAGTTTGACCGAGGAGTTGACTTTTGATATCGGGATCGAAATCCAGTTCTGAAAATCTTCATAGGTCCGTTATGTCATTTATGACTTGTGTGCAAAACTTGAGGTCAATCGGACTCAATTTGATAGGTTTCGGCATCGAATGTAGAAGTTGAAATTGTTAAGTTGAATTGGGGTATACTTCATATTTTTAGCATTTTTGGATGTGATTTAAGGCCGCGACTAAGTCCTTAATATGTTTTAGGACTTGTTGGTATATCCGGACGGGGTGCGTTTCGGAGTAGTTTCGGACCATTTCTATCCGTTGTTTATTGCTGGTGCATTGCAGAAATTCTGCTGCACGGAGCTGATTTTGGGAGCTTATATCTCACAATCTATAAGGAATTTGGAAATTCTCAAAACATGAAAGTTGTAGCCCTTTGAATCTAGTTTCCAGAATAATAAATCATTCATCATTTGGACATATATACAGAAAGTTACGTTGGACTAAAGTTGGCTGGTACTGCTGTTGTTTTCCAGACACTGTACATGGCAGAAATTTCTGCTGCACGGGACCGACTTTGAAAGCTTATATCTCGTAATCTGTAAGGAATTTGGAGATGATCCAAAGATGAAAGTTATAGCCCTTCGAATCTAGTTTCCAAAAAAATAAACCATCCATCATGTAGACATATATACAGAAAGTTACGATTGATTAAAGTTGGCTGGTACTGCTGCACTGTTGATGGCAGAAATATAAGGACCAAAAAAGGTCATTTTCTTCATTTCGTTTTGGATTTTTGGAGCACGGTTCTTGGGCGATTTTTTGAGGATTTCTTCATAGCTTCGACTGGGTAAGTGTTCTACATCCAAAAGTGACTATATTTCATAAATCCATGGTTATATTCATCGTTTAATTCGAGTTTTGATGAAAGAAATCGGAATTTTTGTAAAATCTTCCAAAAATGAAAATTCCATATTTGGAGGTCGATTCGTTATCGGAATTTGATAAATTTGGTATGGCTGAACTCGTATCGGAATGGGTATTCGGATTTTATAACTTTTGTCGGGTTCCAAGATGTGGGCCCCACGGGCGAATTTAAATGCAAATTTCGGATTTTAATTGGAAAAATTAGTATTTTCATATGGAATTTATTCCTATAAATTGTATTGCCTTTATTGAATTAATTGTGACGTATTCATTACGATTTTGGTAAATTCACGAATTGTGAAGATTCTCTATTTCTGAAAATGGGAAATTGAGGATGTAGTTCGATTCGGAGTTGGAATCCAACGAATCTTATGTGGGCGAACTCGTAGAGAGATAAGGAACATGTTTAGATGATAATTTCTGAGTTTCGGGAAGTGGGCCCGGGGCCCGGGTTTTTGCTGATTTAGGAATTTCATAGTAATTTCGATTATTTTTGCTTGGGTGTTGACCCCATAGCTTAATTTGACATAATGATTGTGAAATTGAATAGATTCGACTCACGAGGAGGCCAACACAAAGGGCAAAGGCGTCGCGGGCTAAGGACTTAGCCGGATTCGAGGTGAGTAATACTTGTAAATGACGTCCTGAGGGTTCGAAACCCCTGATTGCACCTCATAGTGTTGTATTGAGGTGAGATACATGCTCGGTGATGAGCATGGGTTGTTATGTATGGTGATTGGGACTCGGTCCATCCCGGTTGATAGTTTTTACTGAGTTCTTGACTGAACTCGATTGATATTATTGTGATTGGGCTGACTGCCATGTTTGGGCTTCGCGCCGATTGTATTAACCCTTTAAGGGTGATTGATGTTGTATGTTGTTTTACGATGTTGGGCATATCGCCAGTTGTGTGGACCCTACGAGGGTGTTATGGGGCATACCGCCATTGTTGTTGCATGAAGCATTATATCAATTTGATTTTGAAACACATACGCTGT
>MCJB01002594.1:0-11006 GCA_002018475.1 Nicotiana obtusifolia | reverse complement strand
GTACAATAATTAGCATCATGCGACTCACGGTCGTGTTTGACACTAAAGTATAGGTACTCGTCACCTTACCTATACAATATTTTCACATAAGAGCAATTTAGCATATACCACATAGTTCCTAATTCCTCAAGCTAAGGTTAAGACGAACACTTACCTTGCTCGGCAACAATTTAAGGTTTTCAATAAACCTTAGCCTTGACACCTTGCGTCCAAAGGCTCCAAATATATTCACAAACAATTCATCGTATTCAATACTCACAATGGAAACCAATTTCCATTTAAATTTATACGTCTTATGGGTTAATTCCCGAAATTGACTCAAGGTCAATAGTGGGGCCCATTCATCGAAATCGTTCGAATTTCATAAAATGCAATTACCCATTACAATGTGGGCCTATACATCTTAAATTCGTCAAAATCCGTCATCGGATCGACCTAAATCATCAATTTCATATTTTCAGAAATTGAGAAGAACCCTAGGTTCTTCTCTTTCACAAATTCGTGAATTTACAATGGGATTAAGCATGGAAATCATAATCTAAGAGGGATTTAGGGTATAGAATACTTACCCGATGTTTCTCTTGAGATTACCTCTCTATTAGTTCTAAGCCTCACTTTAATCTTCTTCTCAAAAGCCCCAAATATTTTCAAGATAGTGTAACCCCTTTTTATTTGCAAGATTAATCAGATAATCTTCTTTGCATGTGTGTTTTGGGGTTGATTTCTAGTGATTCTTTGTGTTTGTAATTGCTATCTCTCGTGGGTATAGAGTATTATGTTTCAGATGCACCCAAATGGACCCTAGGTCCTATTTATAGTGGGTTAAAAAGTCGGGCAAAAGTACTCAATCAGAGCCATTTCGCGACACCAATGTGGGATTCGCGGTTCGCTTTTCTCACATGCGAACCGCTTTTCCCATCGCGGATTGAGCAAAAAGGTTGGCCAAGGTTCTGTCCAATTTCGCGATGCCCAGGTGCATTTCGCGGTTCGCATTTTCAACATGCGGACCGCTTTTCTCGTCGCGAAATAGCCCCTCATGTTCTGCCCGTGTTTGCGACCCCTCATGTCAATTTCGCGGTTCGCTTTCTCAACATGCGAACCGCTTTTTGACCGCATTTTCCACCTTAAGCCACTGCTCCACTTCGCGATGGGTTTGGGGAGTTTCGTGATTCGCTTATCCAAAAAGCGAATCGCTTTTTGGCCGCGAAACTCATCCCTCATCTGCTCTTTTTTTTCTTCTTTTACAAAATTAAGCCTAACTTTTTCATACGGGGTCTGATTTGAACGATTCTTTTTGCCACGGCTCCGTAATTTCAATACGGAGCTAATTCTCCAAACAAAATCGAATTTGGAGGTAGTTTACTAACTCTAATCTCAATTAAACCAGAAACACACTGTTTGTCGCTTCATGAAGCGACGAACTAAGTCCCGTTAACGATCCGAAATCCATCCGGGACCCTCGGGACTTCATCTGAACATGCACGCATGTTCCATAATCTCATTTAAACTTGTTCCAATCATTGGAACACTAAAACGAACGTCGATTTATTGGATTTGCATTGAAAGAAATTCTATGAACTTCAAGGATCCTCAATTCGGTCCTTCGATCCGAACCCGACCAAACAGAGTCCGAATGGTCTGAAAATTTGCACGCAAGTCCAAAATTACATAAGAAACCTACAGCAACTTTCGGAATTTCATTCCGACTTCCGGATCAAAATTCGACCTATCAACCGGTAATCCGAACTTCCTCACTCAAGTCTATTATTGTTCGAGGTCTATCAAATATATTCCGGTCACTCGTCTAAGTCATATATTCCCTCCCGAAGCTAGTCGAGTCGTTGGATTTCAAATCCGAGCCTTCTAACTCAAAAGTCAATCTCGTGGTTGACTTTAGCGACTTAGACTTTCTTAAATGAGACCATGTGTCTCATTTCTTTTTAATTCACTTCAAGTACATTTTACTCGATTTAAATCTCACACTACATAATAAATGGAATAATTCGGGGCAATAAAGTGAGTCATCACACAAGGTAAGTGTCCGTTCTAGCCTTAGCTTGAGGAATTAGGAACTATGTGCTACGTGCTAATTTGTTTCTCGTTGAGAACATTGTATCGGTATGGTGACAGGTACCTATACTTTGGTGTCAAACATGACTGTGGGTCGTATATTGATACTTGTTGCATATTAATATTATGATTGTTGAAAGATATTTACGATATTGTCAAAATGCAAAAATAATTATGTTTCTAATTGCCGGATGATATCCGTGGTAATATTTTGATATAAGTGAGGGGCGGGTGGCACGCCTGCCACAGGATATGATGAAATGAGGGCGGATGATACGCCTAGTACATGAATTGAACATTGTGAATGCTCCTATTGATTATGGTTAGGGATATGAACACCTCTTTCATTATAATTTAGATTAGTAAAGGAACTAATTGACTAAGTAACTGCTAAAAGATAACTAAAGGTTCTGTGTCTAAGTCATTGGGTAGTGTCCTAGGAGTCCATAAGAGTCTAAAAGAGTCCGGTGTCGTAACAATAGTAATGTGTCTAGGTTTAGTGGAAATATAGACGGGTTGGGGGAAGGTTAATCGATACACATAAGTAGTGGTAAATTGTTAATAATGACTTAGTGAAACATGAGTCGAATATGGTTGATGTGATGCATTATTCCATTGGTTGGAAATTGTTTGTGGTTGCTGTGACACGCATAGGTGGAGAGACCGTAGCCGGTGCCACGCGTGTCGCGAGATAGTGTATACGTGGAGAGACTGTAGCTGGTGCCACGTCTGTGGTGAAATGTTGTATATGGGGGAGCGGGTGGCACGCCGCCACGAGATATTGTATACGTGGAGAGACCGTTGCTGGTGCCACGTCTGTATATGAGGGAGCGGGTGGCACGCCTGCCACGAGATATTGGACACGTGGAGAGACCGTCGCGGTGCCACGCTTGTCAGAATGGATTGTATGACATATTGTTGTGTTGAATGCCAAATGGCAATGTTCCTCCTTGAAAGTTGTTGATCTGTTTGATTTCGTCGAATTGATATTGCTATATATATATTTATCTTTTCTTTGTTATTCTGTTAATGCATTTATTTTCATTATTTGTCGTAGTTGTATATATATATGTTTTGTCAGACAGGATTATCTGGAGTCCGGTCTAGCCTCGTCACTACCTCGCCGAGGTTAGGCCAGGCACTTACCAGCACATGGGGTCGGTTGTGCTGATACTACACTCTGCACATTTTGTGCAGATACCGGCGCCGCAGGTGTCGGACAGTAAGGGACTTCCATCTTTTGCGTGATCTTCCAGGCGACCCAAGGTAGTACTGCAGGCGTTCGCAGATCTTGGCGTCCCCTGTCTATCCTTTTGACTGTTGCTCCATGTAGTTCGGAAATAGTATTTTTGTTATTTCTTTCAAGACTATTGTATGTAGTACTCTTAGACAGTCTGTGAAAACTGTGATACCAGTTCTTGGGAGGATTGTATAAACAAGGGGCTATTTAAGTATTTTCCACATTTTTGTTATTAAATTTTGTTGAAACATTATGAATGATGTGTTAAATGCATTAATGAAGTTAATTATTGGCTGGCTTAGCTTTCATTAGTAGGCGCCATCACGACTCCCAAAGATGGGAGATTTGGGGTCGTGACAGTGTTGGTATCAAAGCCAGGTTACATAGGCCTCACAGTTCACAGACAACCTCGGTAGAGTCTGAGGGATCGGTACGGAGACGTCTGTATTTATCCCCCAGAGGCTACGGAGTTAGGAAAAGCATCATGTTTGTTCTTTCTTATCGTGCGATTTGGTTCCTTAATGTTAATTGAATTTCTATTCTGTTCTTCGCAGATGGCGAGAACACGCGCTTCCTCTTCTACTACTCGACAGCCCGAGCCCCCAACAACAGCTCCTATACGGGGCAGAGGGCGAGGACGAGGCCGTGCTAGGGGTCGAGGCAGGGGCAGGACTCAGCCTCCTGCAGCAACGCCAATGACAGAACCTCAGGTTGATTTTGAAGAAGAGGTTCCAGCCCCAGCAGATCCGGTGGGCCCAGCTCAGGTCCCAGAGGGATTTATATCCACTCCGGTACTTCAGGACGCTTTAGTCCGACTGGTGGGCCTCATGGAGAATGTTACTCGAGCAGGTTTATTTCCTGCAGCCCCAGCTACTTCCCAAGCGGGAGCAGGAGCTCAGACTCCTACTACTCTGACTCCAGAGCCGGTAGTTCCACAGGCTCAGATTCCGGTAATTCCGCCAGCTGTGGCAGTTCAGCCGGGAATGGTAGCTCAGTCCGGCAATGGAGCTGCTATGTCCGTCGATGCCTTGTGGAGATTGGATAGGTTCACTAAACTATTCACTACCACCTTTAGCGGCACTTCTACAGAGGACCCTCAGGATTTCCTCTACAGTTGCCATGAGGTCCTCCGGAATATGGGTATTGTGGAAACTAATGGGGTGGACTTTGCGGCATTTCGTCTGTCCGGATCCGCCAAGACTTGGTGGAGGGATTATTGCTTGACGAGACCAGCCGGTCTACCATCCTTAACTTGGGAGCAGTTTACAGAGTTGTTCCTGGAAAAGTTTCTCCCTGTCACTCAGAGAGAGGCTTATCGGGGGCAGTTCGAGCGCCTTCAACAGGGGTCCATGACAGTTACTCAATATGAGTCCAGATTCATTGAGTTGGCTCGACATGCTCTCATCATACTTCCTACAGAGAGGGAGAGGGTGAGGAGATTTATTGACGGTCTCATTCAGCCAATTCGCCTTCAGATGGCTAGGGAGACTGGTAGTGAGATCACATTCCAGGAAGCGGTTAATGTGGCCCGCAGAGTCGAGATGGTTCTGTCACATGGGGGTGGCCATGGGTCGGATAAGAGACCCCGTCATTCCGGCCGATTCATGGGTGTCTCATCTGGAAACAGAGATTCATATGGTAGAGGTCATCCCCCTCGGCCTTTCCATTCGGCTCTCCAGGTTTCTCACGGTGCTTCAGGTCACCGCGGTACTCAGATGCAATACCCTAATCAGCAACCCATTAGTGCAACACCGCTTCAGAGTTCCCAGGGTCAACGATCGAGGGCTTGTTTTATTTGTGGTGACACAGGGCACATTTCTGGACATTGTCGACGTGCCTTAGGTAACTCTCCACATCAGGATTTTCGTGTTGTGACTCAGGCACCTAATGTCCCATAGCCCGCTCAGCTAGCCGGTGGTGGAGGTAGGGGTACCAGAACCAGAGGTAGAGGTACTAGAGGCGGAACTCAGGTCAGCAGAGGTGGGGGTCAGCCAGCAGCAGGCCGCCCCAGAGATGTGGCTCAGGGTGGTGGGGCTCAGCCCCGATGTTATGCTTTTCTAGCCCGACCTGAGGCAGAGTCTTTAGATGCCGTGATTACAGGTACAATTCTGGTTTGTGGCAGCAAGGCTTCAGCCTTATTTGATCCAGGGTCTACCTACTCGTATGTTTCATCTTATTTTGCACCATATCTGGCTATGCCTAGTGACTCGTTGAGTATTCCTGTTTATGTGTCCACACCGGTGAGTGATTCCATTGTGGTGGATCGAGTCCATCGTTCCTGTGTGGTGGTGATTGAGGGTCTTGAGACCCGTGTGAATTTATTACTTTTGGATATGGTTGATTTTGATATTATATTGGGAATGGACTGGTTACCACCTTACCACGCCATTCTGGATTGCCATGCCAAGACTTTGACCTTAGCTTTACCGGGTATGCCTCGCTTGGAGTGGAAAGGGACTCCTAGTCATTCCACCCGTAGCATTATCTCTTATGTGAAGGCTCGACGTATGGTCGAGAAGGGATGTTTGGCCTATCTGGCTCATGTCCGTGATTCTAGTGCCGAGGTCCTTTCTATTGAGTCGGTGCCTGTGGTCCGCGAGTTTCCCGAGGTTTTTCCCTCCGATCTGCCGGGAATGCCCCCTGACAGGGATATCGATTTTTGCATTGATGTGGCTCCGGGTACTCAACCCATTTCTATTCCGCCATATCGCATGGCCCCGCCAGAGTTAAAGGAATTGAAGGAGCAGTTGCAAGAATTGCTCGAGAAGGGTTTCATTAGACCCAGTGTTTCACCTTGGGGTGCGCCCGTGTTGTTTGTTAAAAAGAAGGACGGGTCAATGAGAATGTGTATCGATTACCGGCAGCTGAACAAGGTTACAATAAAAAACAAGTACCCATTGCCGAGGATCGATGATTTATTTGACCAGCTATAGGGTGCCAGAGTATTTTCAAAAACGATTTGAGATCCGGTTACCATCAGCTAAAGATTAGGGCATCCGATGTCCCTAAAACAGCTTTCCGTACCCGGTATGGGCACTATGAATTCTTGGTTATGTCCTTCGGATTGACAAATGCCCCAGCAGCTTTTATGGACCTGATGAACCGAGTGTTCAGGCCGTACCTGGATTCGTTCGTGATAGTTTTCATCGACGACATCCTAGTATATTCTCCCAGCCAGGAGGAGCACGCTCAGCATCTCATAGTGGTTCTTCAGACTTTGAGAGATAACAGGCTGTATGCTAAATTTTCAAAATGTGAATTCTGGCTGAGTTCGGTTGCATTTTTGGGTCATATTGTGTCGGCAGAGGGTATACAGGTTGATCCGAAAAAGATTGAGGCAGTCAAGAACTGGCCTAGGCCAGCATCAGTCACTGAGATTCGGAGTTTCTTGGGACTGGCAGGCTATTATCATCGGTTCGTAGAGGGGTTTTCATAAATTTTAGCCCCGATGACCAAGTTGACTCAGAAGAGTGTTCAGTTTCAGTGGTCGGATGAGTGTGAGGCGAGCTTCCAGAAGCTCAAGACAGCTCTGACGACGGCACCAGTGTTAGTTTTGCCCACAGGCTCAGGGCCCTATACGGTTTATTGTGATGCTTCTCGTATTGGGCTTGGTGCAGTATTAATGCAAGAGGGCAAGGTTATTGCCTATGCTTCGAGGCAATTGAAGATTCATGAGAAGAACTATCCGGTGCATGACTTAGAATTGGCAGCCATAATCCATGCCTTGAAAATTTGGAGGCATTACTTATATGGCGTGCCATGTGAAGTGTTCACGGATCATAAGAGTCTTCAATATTTGTTCAAACAAAAGGAGATAAACTTAAGGCAGAGGAGGTGGTTGGAATTATTAAAGGACTACGACGTCACTATCTTATACCACCCGGGAAAGGCCAACGTGGTGGCCGATGCTTTGAGTAGAAAGTCTGCTAGTATGGGCAGTCTCGCTTATATTCCAGTCGGTGAAAGACAACTTGCCATGGACGTTCAGACCTTGGCCAATAGGCTCGTGAGACTAGACATCTCGGAATCTGACCGGGTATTGGCTTGCGTGATTTCTCAGTCTTCCTTATACGATCACATCAGGGAGCGTCAGTATGACGACCCCCATTTGCTTGTCCTTAAGGACAAAGTCCAGCAAAATGAGGCTAAAGATGTGACCATCGGCGACGATGGAGTGTTAAGAATGCAGGGTCGAATTTGTGTACCCAATGTGGATGGTCTCCGAGGGTTAATTCTGAAAGAGGCCCATAGCTCGCGGTATTCTATTCATCGGGGAGCGGCAAAGATGTACCAGGATTTGAAACAACATTACTGGTGGAGGAGGATGAAGAAGGATATTGTGGGATACGTATCCCGGTGTCTCAACTGTCAACAAGTGAAATATGAACATCAGAGACCGGGCGGTTTACTTCAGCAGATAGCTATTCCCGAGTGGAAATGGGAGCGGATCACTATGGACTTTGTGGTCGGACTCCCACGGACTTTAAAGAAGTTCGATGTTGTTTGGGTGATTGTGGATCGACTGACCAAGTCCGCACATTTCATCCCTGTGTGTACTACCTATTCTTCAAAACGGTTGGCAAGGATTTATATCCGAGAAATTGTTCGGTTGCATGGCGTTCCCATTTCTATCATCTCTGGTAGAGGTACTCAGTTCACCTCGCAATTCTGGAAGGCCGTGCAGAGGGAGTTGGGTACTCAGGTGGAATTGAGTTCAGCCTTTCATCCTTAGACGGATGGGCAGTCCGAACGTATCATTCAAATCCTGGAGGACATGTTGCGTGCTTGATCTATCGACTTCAGAGGTTCATGGGATGAATTTCTACCACTTGCAGAGTTCGCTTATAATAACAGCTATCAGTCAAGTATCCAGATGGCTCCGTATGAGGCTCTGTATGGGAGACGTTGTAGATCTCCGGTTGGCTGGTTCGAGCCCGGCGAAGATAGACTATTGGGGACTGACCTGGTTCAGGATGCTATAGAAAAGGTGAAGATAATTCAGGAGAGACTTCGTACAGCACAGTCAAGGCAAAAGAGTTATGCCGACAGAAAGGTTCGGGATGTGTCTTACATGGTTGGTGAGAAAGTTATGCTGAAAGTCTCACCCATGAAAGGTGTTATGAGGTTCGGAAAGAAAGGTAAATTGAGTCCTCGGTTTATTGGACCGTTTGAAGTACTTCGACGAGTGGGAGAGGTGGCATATGAGCTTGCTTTGCTACCCAATCAGTCGAGTGTACATCCGGTATTTCATGTTTCTATGCTTAGAAAGTACATTGGGGACCCATCTCATATTTTGGACTTCAACACGATTCAATTGAATGATGGCTTGACCTATGAGGTGGAGCCGGTGGCAATTCTGGATCATCAGGTTCGGAAGCTGAGGTCCAAAGAAATAGCTTCTGTGAAAGTTCAGTGGAGAGGTCGGTCCGTAGAAGAAGCTACTTGGGAAACCGAGCAAGAGATGCGGAGCAGATATCCACACCTCTTTGAAATTGCAGGTATGCTTCTTGACTCGTTCGAGGACGAACGCTTATTTAAGCGAGGGAGAATGTGATGACCCATTTTATGCCCCGTTTTATTTCGTTAAATATATTATGTGAAATCAAGTCGAGTAAGTTGCACTCGAAGTAAATCGGTAGGAAATGAGACACTTGGTCTCTTTTAAGAAAGCTTAAGTCGTGAAAGTCAACCGCGGGTTGACTTATGAGTTAGAAGGTTCGGATGTAAATTCCGATGGCTCGGTTAGCTTCGGGAGAGGATTTATGACTTCGGAGAGTGACCGGAATATGTTTCGGAGACCCGAACAAAACTAGGCTTGGATTGGTGAAGTTCGAATTTCCGGTTGATAGGTGAAATTTTGATCCGGAAGTCGGAACGGAATTTCAAAAGTTGCTGTAGCTTCATTATGTAATTTATGACTTGTGTGCAAAATTTCAGGCCATTCGGACATGGTTTGGTCAGGTTCGGATCAAAAGAACGATTTATAAATCTTTGGAGTCCGTAGGCTTGAATCTAATACAAACCTGATAATATGATGTTTATTTTAGCGTTCCAATGGTTGGAACAAGTTTAGGTAAGGTTATAGGATATGTGTTCATGTTCAGATAAAGTCCCGGGGGTCTCGGATAAATTTTGAATGGTTGACGGGACTTAACTCGTCGCTTCATGAAGCGTTAACATCGTACCTTCAGGTATAATCAATATAAAAGGTAGTAAACGAACTCCAAATTCAGTTTTGTTTGAGGCATTAGCTCCGTATCGAAATTATGGAGCCATAGCAAAAAGAATCATCCAAATCGGACTCCGTATGAAAAAGTTAGGCTTAATTTCGTAAAACAAGAAAGGGATCAGTTGACAGGTGAGATTCGCGACCCAAAAAGCGATTCGCATGTTGAAAATGCGAACCGCGAAACCCTCCAAGCCGTCACGAACTGAAGCAGAAGCTTAAGGTCAGAATCGCGACCAAAAAGCGGTTCGCATAACCAAAAAGCGAACCGCGAATTTGACATGGGGATCGCGAACACAGACAGAAACTGGAGGGGCTATTTCGCGGTGAGAAAGCGATTCGCTTTCTTGAAAAGCGAACCGCAAAATGAACATGGGCATCGCGAAATGAGGCAGAAACTTGGGCAACCTTTTTGTCCAATTCACGACGGGAAAGCGGTTCGCATACGTGAAAAGCGAACCGTGAATCTCACATTGGGATCGCGAAATTGGCCTGATAGAGTACTTTTGCCCGACTTTTTACCCTCTATAAATAGGACCTAGGGTCCATTTTTGCACTACTGAGATACGTAACTCAATACCCACAAGAGAAATCATCTTCAAACACAAAGAATCTCTATAAATCAACCCCCAAACTCACATGCAAAGAAGATTTTCATGATTAATCTTGCAAAGAAAGGGGTTGCACCACCTTAGAAATACTTGGGGCTTTAAGAAGAGGAATTAAAGTGAGCTCCGGAACAAATAGAGAGGGAGTCTCAAGAGAAACATCGGGTAAGTGTTTTCTACCCTAAATCCCTCTTAGATTATGATTTCCATGCTTAATCCCATTGCAAATCCACAAATTTGTGAAAAGAAGAACCTAGGTTTCTTCTCAAAACTTCTGAAATATGAAATTGGGGATTTAAGGTCAATCCTGTGTCGGAATTTGACAAACTTGATGTGATGACCCACTTTTATACCCCGTATTATGTCCTTAATTATATTATGTGAAAAATTAAGTCGAGTAAATTGTACTCGAAGTAAATCGATAAGAAATGAGACACATGGTCTCTTTTTAAGAAACTTAAGTCACAAAAGTCGATCGTAGATTGACTTATGAGTTAGAAGGTTCGGATTTGAATTCCGACGACTCGGTTAGCTTCGGGGTAGGATTTACGACTTAGTCGAGTGACCGGAGTAAGTCTTGGAGACCCCAAACAAAACTAGGCTTGAATCGATGAAGTTCGAATTTCCGGTCGATAGGTGAAATTTTGATCCGGAAGTCGGAATGAAATTCCGAAAGTTGCTGTAGCTTCGTTATGTGATTTAAGACTTGCGCGCAAATTTTCAGACCATTCAGACGTGGTTTGGTCAGATTCGGATCAAAGGATCGATTTAAGAATCCCTGGAGTCCGTAGGTTTGAATCTAATGCAAACCTGATAATTTGATGTTTATCCTTGTGTTCCAATGATTGGAACAAGTTTAAAT
>MCJB01002593.1:0-12942 GCA_002018475.1 Nicotiana obtusifolia | reverse complement strand
AATTACTTCGAGTACATTTAACTCGACTTAATTTCACACAATATAAATAATGAAATAGCTCGGGGAAATAAAGTGAGTCATCACAGATCAAAAGTGAGATTGTTACATCATCCGGACAGTAGAAGAATATTAATCTGAGCCGTCTTCAAATTCTTCAGGAAATATTTTCCTTCTCATTTCTTCCTCAACTTTCGATGCCTCTTCGACATCGGAGGACAAATCGAAGCCACGGGCCTTAAGCTCTTCGAGAACGGTAAGGTGAGTTTGGCATTCAGTATATTCGGTCAGCGCCTTTGATCGTTCGTGAGCTATTTCAGCATCAGCTTTATACTGAGCTATTAAATTATCGGCCTTGGCCTTGGTAGTAGCGATTTCTAACTTTGCTTCCTGAAGTCGGTTGGCCAGGGCCGCCCGTTCTTGGTTGAACGATTCAGCTTGGAGCCGATGGTATTCATTATCCTTCTTCAAGGCTCCGATTGTTTCCTGAGCTGCCGAGACTTGTCCTTGAAGAGTCATTGTCTCTGCAGTTAGAAGCTCGGTTTTAACTCTCCAGCTGCTCGCTTCGGTTTGTGCCTCACTCAGCTCAGATTGAAGCTGATCCAACCGGCTGTTCGTTTTCCTCAACTGATCAACACAAGAGGCACGATCAGCTCGGAGATTCACCAGTTTATTTTCAAGTCGCTGGCATCGTTCCCACTCTTGCGCCATTCCTTCTTTGATACGAAGGAACACTTCGTGATTAAGCACCGAAGACTGTGGAAAGTCCAAACAGAATACTTTCAGTATGGGAATGTGAACCAAAAATGTTGAATATAATCTAAGGAGAGCAGAAAAACTTACTTTGTTCAATGCTTGCTGAGATTCGTTGAACAGGCAAGCCCAGTCCACGGCGTTCATAGCAGCTCGGTCCTCTTCGGTTACCAAGCCGTGAAGGTAGCTTGCTATGCCAACCGGGGGGCCTAATGCTCGGGCGTCCTCGGGAATAGCAAGGGTTATTATCCGACTCCTCTCTGGGTTCAAGCTCGGTGCAGGGAACTTGTCGACTAGCTTAATACCAGCCGACGTTCCACTTGTTTCGGCTGGGGGACTCCTTCTGGGGATTTCAAGGCCGTAAGTATCGGCCGATGGCATCCCATCGAAGAATTCGTCGAACACCCCTACTGTGACCCGCACCCTGCCCGGCATGTGAGTCCTAGCATCTCGGATTGTCTCCGAGAAGGAAGGAGAGTGCACCATTTCGGGAACGTCCGAAGATCTTTGTGCCGCTTCTTGCACATTGGCTCGACCTTCAGCCCTTGCTTCCATCTCAATATTAGCCTCTGAAGAGGCACCGGTTTCTCCCGCAACATGCTCGGGGACTCCCCGAGGGGATTTGTCAAGATCGGGGCTCTTTGTCCCCTCAGAATCGTCGCTCAGATCGGTAGGGGGATCGGGAGTCGTGATCTTGCGAGCCGCTATTTTCTTCCTACCTTTCTTCTTCTCGGGCTCGGCATGATCGGGAGCCCTTTTTCTTTTCTTTCCTCCTTCCTTCTCTGACATGGGAAGGGGACGAGGAACTGTCCCAATGGTAACTGCCGACCTCAACTCGGCATCCTTTGAAAGACCTGCGAAGCGCGTTTTCGATGTTAAGTTTTGACACTGGTTGTTTTGGGAAAGAAAAGTATAGACAAAGCTCACCATGGTTCTTAGCCTCCCAAAGGCCTTTTGATATTTCCCTCCAGGCCCGCTCTGAGTACGACCTTTGGGCCACGATTTTCCTGACCCAACCCATCAGGTCATCGATCGCGGCCGGTGCCTGAGAAATGGCTGCGCGCGATAACACATCAGTCATACGCTAAAACAAAAAAGTAACAAAAGAAGCAAGGTAGGGGAGCACTTACGTCTCATGTTCCACTTTTCGGGGAACGGCATGTTATCGGCAGGAATCAGGTCAGAAGTTTTGATTCGAACGAATCGGCTCATCCAGCCTCGATCCCTGTCTTCGTCAATACTCGAGAACGGGGCCTTACTGGCCCGGCGAGCTAATTTAATCAGCCCCCCTCGGAACATTCGGGGACTGTATAACCTAAGCAGATGGTCGAGGGTAAAAGGGTGTCCCCCCTCGACCTTATCCACGAAAAAACGGAAAAGATATACTATACGCCATACAGAAGGGTGTATTTGAGCCAAAGTAACCTGATACCTCCTACAAAATTCGACAATCATAGGATCTATGGGTCCTAACGTGAACGGATAAGTATACACACTGAGATACCCCTCCACGTGTGTAGTAATGGACTCGTTAGGGGAAGGAATTACAACTTCTTTATCAGTCCAATGGCAATCAGCCTTCACCCTATCAAGGTGTTTGGAAGTGATTGAGCTAATATAATCTGAAACCGGTTCACCCCGACCGGGTACCGAAGATGCTTTCTCGACCTTGAAGTCGGTACCTATGTAACATCCCACTGGCATGAAGGCCTTCAATGGAGGCTCCATAGAGGGCTCTTCAGTGCGGATGAGTTCAACCTCTTCAATAGGTTGAGCAGGAGAAGTTTGTCTTGGAGGAACTGACTTGGAAGTTTTGGCCATTGAAATAGCAAGAAGCAAAGAAGATTAGAAGGATTTTTGATGAAGAAGACTAAAGGTTTTTTCTGCTCAAGAAGATTGAAAGAAACAAAGTAATTAACTGCGTGAGGACAAATGAACCGATCCAAAGAGGGTGGAAGTATTTATACTTTCCCAAAAAGCGGCGGCACAAAGCACGAAGTGAGCGGCATTAAATGCACGCATTTAATGCAATAAAAAGGTACAAAGTTCTGCAAAAGGCATGTAATGATTTCCTGCATCGACGGTTGTGTGCATCACTACGCTACCGTCATATATAGGATCTTTTTGGGGATAAGCGATTTTGACAGCTGTGCTTCCGCTTCACGTTTAGCGGGAATATCGATCGCTTAGTCGAGAAGTTCAAAGGTTGATAACTCATATCGTTTTTTGTCCTTACTCTCCAATAAACGAGGGGACTATCTGTATTGGGTCGGATGCAGTCGAGTAAGGTTGAGACCGGTTGTAATTTGAGACCGGGCCACCCCGGTTCGAATTCAACAAGTCGGGCATGTAGGCCGGGACAGCCGAAATGGGACAACCGATATGGCCGACCATAGGATGCCTCGTAACAAAGGATCGGCTTCGGACCGTATATATCGCCAATCCCGGATATCTCGCCAGGAGCAATTTCCTCAACTGTTATAGCCGTTATGCTATCATCTTGGGATATTCAATCCCGTAATTAATGGGATTTGCCTTGTAATCAGCCTTTTACTTTATTTAGGACTCTTTCATTTACCTATAAGAAGGGCATTGACCCCCCATTGTAAAGGGACACATTAAAAAGAGAAGAACAATATATTTCTGTTATTATTCATTTCTATACTGCTGTTCATCAAAAGACTCCCCTATTTCTCATATTTCATCAATGGCTGCTGGATACTTGTGGTTTGACTATTCTTTTACTTATTATACGTTAATCTTCTACATCATATCTTCGTATTGTATCAAATTGATTCACGGATCCTTAGCACCACGAATAAATTCAATTGTTATCCGGTTTTAAGGGTAAACAGCCATATAACCAGTTGCCTAAGTGACACCTTAGGATGACTACATATTTTCTTAATAGTAAAATTTATATGCTCAAAAATTAGAAACTAGAAGATATAAACTTCACAGTAAAAATATAATCTTTTGTAAAGTAATTAAAGTTAACTTTCAAAAAGTAAACTAGATAATCAAATTGGAACTGGTGAAACTTGTATATTTTAATAATTTTTTAAACGTGTAATCACGTCAATATGCAATCTAAAGGAGTTAAGCTGTTTCTTTTTTTTCTTTCACCAGTTAAGCTGTATCTTCAATCACATAAAATAGTTTTCTTGAAAGATTTTATAGGAACATTATCAATCATCTATCAAAATCGAATCCCGGTTATATCAAGGAAAACCCCACCGTTTACACAGCACATTGCTTGGGCTGAACCAGTAAGTGTTGGCCCGTTTAAAACAGGATCATCATTTGGACAAGGGTCTGGGCTTAGTCAAGCTGGACATCTTTTTTGGGGGCAAATACTATTTTTAGCTCGCGGTCAAAATTATTTATATTCAGTAGTCATAAAGATATATAAAATTTATTTATTTGGTAATTATTTTGAGAGCCGTCATACATTATCATTTTCCCAAATCTTTGCAATAGTCATGGTTGATTTATTGTATATGGGTGGAGGTCCACCATCGATAATACTTTTAGGCTCTTAACACATTTGACCGCTCGACCAAAAATAATTATAATTGCTAGCTAAATATAAAAAATATATATATATTTATTATATATATATATATATATATATATATATATATATATAAATATACAAAAAATATACACTATATTTTGGTGGGTGGCTATACATTATAGAGTTCTATTTTTTGGGTGAATAATTTGGAGCAATGATCTCTTGTGATCACTTACAATTTGAGCATAAGAAATAATCTTATAGAGATCTTACTTTTTATTTTTTACCGATCTAGTATTAAGCAAGTCATATAGCTGAAATAATAATTATAATAACTACAAAACTAAATTTCATGAATAATCTGTATAAGTTCTTGAAAAATAAGCAGTTATCGTGAGATACGCACCCTATATATGTACTAACTTATGAATGTAAGATACGTGTCTTACATAAGGGTGTTCGTAATTTTGGTGAAAAATTGATCTAAATCAAAAATGAACCAACCAATCAAATAATTTTATTTTTTGTTTAAAAATAATAATAATATGTGTGGTTTGATATTATTAAAAATTAAAGAAAAATTGAACAAAACCGATAAATATATTCCAAAAGTATTTGTGTGTGTGCATAGTTCAAAATTCATGTCCAGGTTTCTCTCTTCTTTTTTTTGGCAATAACATATGAAAATATTACTATTACCTACAAATAATACACCTAAAGAGCACTGAGATTACTGCTACCTCTAATCGTGAGGTACAACATAGTCCAGCCTGAGAGAAGAGAGAACCATTAACATTAACTACAACAATGTTTGCAGTAAAGAAGTATATTTTCATTTGCTGCCTTAAAATGTTTTCCCAAGTGTGGTAGATCACAACTTCAAGAACTGTTGTTGCTATCTCTTTTTTAAATTGCCTGCAGTGTCTTCCTTTAATCCACTGTATTGACTGCAGCACTTCATTCCCTCTTATCCCTATGCCTGACCATATTTCCATATTGTTTCTCAGCTTTATTGTCCATCCACATTCATAGAAAAGATGGAGTTGTGTTTCCTTCACTCAATCTTTCCTTTGTTAATAACCTCATCTGGGCAGCTAACCAGTAACCACATTAAGAATATGTGCCTTGGAAGTAGTAGTGAACTCCAAACCAGGTCTGCCTCCTTCCATCTCTGTAAATTGCCTAACAACTCGATACTAAATACTTACCCTTGGCCGTCAAGAAATATATACCTTTTTGATATCATTGAGCCATGTCTGTTTTAAGGAAATTTACCTTAGCCCATTCACATAAAATGGCCTTATAAGGGGCTGATTTCTAAATATTGTTCCCCTTTTTGTTGTATTTAGAAAATGGTCTCCGGCCACACATATACTTATTGTTTGTCAGGAATTTTTTTCTCGGATTTATAAATTTTATTTTACATATATTGTTAGTTATTCACAAATTCTACTTATTAGCATTACTTTGTGATTGTTCAATTATATTCATATCATATCGGCATGATTTTGTATTATTTACATTTGACCTATTTAATAAATAGTTCACAAATTCTATCCGATCAATATTATTTTGTGTTTATTCAATTGTTTATCAAACTCGACCAAATTAGCATAACTTTGTATTATCTGTAATCGATCTATTTGTTAAATTACTCATCAAAGTCTACGTGATTGGCATAATCTGTCTATGTTGTTCAACAAAGTGTTATTCGAAACTGCAATTCCAATTTCGATCAAACTACCCCAAATCTACTCCAAACATTCTCAAATTTAAAATAAAATCTCTAATACTAGCACAAACAACCCCTAATCACCCATTTAGTCGAATAATATTAAATCAAAAATCTTTTTCAATACCTTCTAAGGATCAATAATGGAGCTTTGAGGATTTAAAGTAAAAACACTAAATTAATGTTTGAACTAAAAATTTAAGTATAAATTAGCAATATTCAAATAATTTAATAATAATCAATCATTAACTTCTAATTTTCACCACCAAACAAAATATTCAGGCCTCCAATATTAAAACAATGTGGTGTTCTTGATGATGAAAAAGAATTTTTTCGCAAGAAAATAAAAAACGAAGATAATATTTAAAGAACAATGGGACCGGTGCATTTTTGCGTGATCACAGTAGGCTTAATTAGACTGTCTTTTTGTTCCTTAATTAGAGGCTGTTCCACTGAAATTGTAAATTCATATGGTAAATTTTTGTGTATAAACGAATGGTTCGGAGAATGTATCATTGATTAAGTTTGATACAGCCAGTAAAGTTTGTTTTATCAATGATTGTATGGTTGAGGCGTTTACACCAGCTGACTTGAAATCCTACATATGTTTCTAATTTAATATGTCAAAACAAGCATTTGTATTTTCTTTAGTTGCTAAACCTACAAGTCAACTATCTAATTCATGTGTGTATAGTTCATAATACTATAATAACTTTCTATAATTAACCAAATTTCATAATACTATAAATAATTAAAAATATTGATGTACATATCTCAAACTTTCAACTGATATGTGGGGCTTTTGCATCTATACCCGATTTTAGGGTCACAATTGAACTTATACCCACTTGTAAAAAAGTTTGCAAGAGTACCCACTTTACGTCAACTTCAGATTTATCGGTTTTTAAAGTTAAAAAAACTAGTCTGAAGTGAAAAAATTACACTTCAAATGCACTTAAGGCCAAATAGGTCTGAAGCGAAAACAATGGTTTCATGCACTTAAGGCTAATAAGTCTGAAATGAAAAATGACACTTTAGATGCACTTAAGGCCAATAAGTCTAAAGTGAAAAATTACACTTCAGATGCACTTAAGGCCAAAAGGTCTGAAGTGTAACCAACGTTTTTATAAAGCCAAATAGGCCTAAAGTGCAAATTGCCAAGAAACAAAAATTTGTTCTTCGAATTATAACATTCCAATATACGATTTAATACTTAAATCTACTCCAAATGAGCTCAAATTTGAAACATAACTTCCAAATATCAGCAGGGACAAACTCCAACCATCAATTGAGTCAAAGCAACAACAAATCTAATGAACTTATTTTGCAATTAAGAAAAAGAAGAAGAAACCCTAAGCAATTGGTAAAAAATAAAGCGTCATAATAGCTCACCATTGTAAAAAAATCATAAACTACATTAAAATATGTTCACACCCACCATATAAAATCATTGTCGCAAGAAGAAGAAGAAGAAGAAGAAGAAGAAGAAGAAGAAAGGGGAGAAGGGGGAGGAGAAAGAGGCATGAAGTTGTTTAAAAAGTGGATACACGTTAAAATTTTTTTTAAAAGTGGGTATAAATTAAATGGGGGTGACCTAATAGGACGCCCCGTGCAATTTTTAATGATACGTGCAAGAGATCAGATAACAAGTTCAAGAAGGTAGAAATTAGTGGTGGCAAATGGATTTAAAAAAAAAACAATTATTTATTTATTTATATTATT
Source organism: Nicotiana obtusifolia (assembly GCA_002018475.1). Taxonomy (NCBI): domain Eukaryota; kingdom Viridiplantae; phylum Streptophyta; class Magnoliopsida; order Solanales; family Solanaceae; genus Nicotiana; species Nicotiana obtusifolia. Next base: position 5,221 of record MCJB01002593.1, on the reverse strand, counting down.
CACTAAAAAATAGGTTGGATAATAAATTTTTTTAAAAAGCATAAAATATGGATAAGATTCATATTATCCACTAAAATGGATATTTAATGAATAATCAATAAGTTTAATTTTTATATTTGCAAAGACAGAGTTTTTTAAATTTGGGAGTGATCATATTGAAGAAGGTATGAATAATATGAGTATCCATATTATCTACCGATTAACTCTTTTTTATCCAAATTAAATATGAGTTAATCATTTATTTTATCTATTTTTGATTCAGCTCAAATCCAACCCAACTCGCGCCACCCCAGTAGAAATGGAACTCATCTTCTTATTCATGTTTTCTTTGGAGTCCAACTCAAGAGCAATCATGCATATGGAATGTCTAAGATGGGATCTTGACAGAAAATGGCTGAAACAAATTGCGAGCGATGTAAATCTGTTGGGATTTGGGATCAAAGTGGTGGACCATAAGTTGTTTGGAATAGGTGAATTTCAGTGTTGAGAAGCGCGAATGGGAGAATAGGGATGGGTGCCTAGGATAATGCAAGCAAATAGACGAGAGTGATGGGGACAGGATGTGAAATCAAAAAATGGTTTGTGATGATAGAAAATGATTCACTTTTCCAACAATTCTCCACACTTTTGTTTGAGAAAGTATTTTGTAGAAAAAAGTATGCACAAAATGTTTGAAGATTTTATTAGTGTTTTGGGGGTGAGGGAATATATTCTTTTTTATGGGAAGTCCCTCATTGTCATTCTTCGTTGCAAAATTGTTTTGACGAATTTCTTCGAAAAAACTTGAGTTATTAAGATTTTTTTTCAAAAAGTTCAAAAAGATTCTTACAAACAAACACAATTTCTTTTTTCTTTTGCTTTAATCAGTCACGAACCAAAAATTTATATAAGAAAATTCGATAAACACTAGAGCGTCATACTTATGATTTCAACTTGTAGGGTTTTTTCTCTTCCCTCTTTCTAACTTGTAGAGCTGTCAATGGGCTTGGCCTACTGGCCCGACCCAATTCAATCCGTAATTTAATAGACTTGTGCTAATTTTTTGGAGCTCGTTTAAAAAATAAGACTTTTAAGCGCGGCTCAAATGAGCCCGTGGCCCTATGAGGCTGGACTGGGCTAGCCCTAAACTTAATAATATATTTAATTGAAATATAAAAAATAGGTAACTAAAGATAATAAGAAGAGTAGTCCAATCTCAAATTGATAATATTTTTTTATGTGAATATAAATAACTTTTTGTTCTTAAATTTTAGTTATTTTTTAATATTTAAGTAATTAACATTGCATATATTTATAGATTTAGATGAAGCTGGGTTGGGCTGACCATTTTAAGGTCTATTAAAATAGCCGACCGGTCCGACCTAGCCCGTCAACTGAAAAAGCCCGCATGAGCTGGGCGAGCTCATATTAACAATTATACCTAATAGTTAGTAACATTAATTATTGAAATTAGCAAAATTAGGATTTAAAGCACAGGAAAAAGAACCTATGACTTTCTAAAAACTGAGGCTCTCAAATTTCTTTGAATTGAACTTTCTTTAAATACATGTTTGAGCATGTTTGAGTAATTATGATAAAGATAAAATTAAAAGGAAAAAAAATTGTCTGTCTCTTAATTTAGTATAGTAAACAAGTTAAAGTGAAAATATATTTTTAATATAGTGGACAAGTAAAAGTGAAAGGAAGGAGTATATATCCTAAACACTAAATATTCTTGGGAAAATACATAAGATACACCATATACTTGTTCAGAAACACTAGTTTTACACTTAATCTTTACGGGTGTCCTAATACCTCCTTATTCTTGTCCAAAGTGAATTTTATACCACCCTAAAAATATATAACGAAGCTTGTAGATGAATGTGTTCTACACGCTCCGCCACGTGTCAATTTATAATTGATTTTGATTTTTTAGTTATTTTTTTATTTCAAAGTCTTCTTCATTCCCATCCCACCCTGTCACTGTCATTTTGAAAAAATGGTGGTTTCCGGTGGAGCTAGCACCATCCGTCTCCTTCAACTATTTTACCAATGAAACCACCAAATCTAGCTTAAAAAAATCTAATAACACAATTAACCATTTCTTCTTGCAAAAGCTTTATGAGCAATTAAGATAAATTATTTCCTTCACCCTGTTAAAGTTCTTTGCCTGAGATTCCATGGATGTTGCTGTTTGTTTTTAGAAAATTTGATTTTTGCTAGCCTAAAAAGAAGAAATTTGGGCTTCACAACAAAGATGGAGAGGAAAGAGTACCAACTAAAGCTCTTTGGTTAAAATATTGATCGAAAAAACTCTCTGACAAGTTATCCGAATAAACACTGAAGATGCCCAGAAGAAAACTCTCCAATGGTGATTTTGTTTGATTTCTTGGGACGAAAGAATAAAAATGGGGTTGAGAATATATCAAAGGTATGTAAGATAGGAACAAAAATTATAGCGGGTGAGGGAGAGGAGATTGGGTGGTCCGTAAATGGTGGTCTTGGTGTTTATAGAGTGTTGGGTTAGAGAAGATGGGATAGAATAATTACATTGAGAGAGAAACGAAAAAAAAAAAGTGAAGAAAAGAGAAAAAGATAGTGGGACCATCAAATAATTAAATTAAATAAGTAACGTCCAATAAAAATGTAACACGTGTATATTTTTAGCATGTGATTGATCTTCTTTGTTGCTTCTACTCAGAGTTTAGGAGAGTGAAAACACCTTCTTTGTAATATCACCTATTAGGGAGGTATTAAATTCACTTTGGATAAGGATAGGGAGGTATTAGGACACCCATAAAGATTATGTGTGAAACTAATTTTTTCGAATAAATATAGGGTGGATCTTATGTATATTTAAATCTAATATAAGGTATTTCATTTATACTATATTATAAATTTATTTAATCCTCATAGAAGATTAACACTTAAGTATAATTTTCATATATCTATTTACTATTTATATATAAAGCAATATGTTTACCCCAAAAATCGGAAGTAAAACAATTGAATTTATGCGTGGGAACTCACAGATAAGTGACAAAATTGATATTGGATATATGAGCGTAAATATGGAAAGAATATGGCACTTGGAATATGAACACAATCAGAAGACTCAAGAATCAGTATATTGCTCTTTCTTTTTCTCCCTTAAGGTGCCTTTTACATTGATAAGCCTAACCTATATATATCAAAGAAAATCAAAGCCCTTTTGTCCATAAAGTATCCTTGATAATCATCACAGTGTCCTTGCATATTTGGTGAAGTCCATGCACGTTTGGTGAAAGTACTGCAGGTTTGGTAAAAGTACTGCAGGTTTGGTGAGGGTCCTGCACGTTTGGCACAGCTTGAACAGTGTTCTTGACTTTTGAAGATGAGCTGCCAGTTGAAACAATGGGCATATCGGCCATCACAAAAGCGAGGCTCGACGTGAACCCTCGACCGCAATATCGAGCCCGGTGTCGATCATATAGTTCCGACCTCGGCGTCGGATATCGATCCTGGTATCGATCATATAGTTCCGACCTCGGCGTCGGATATCGATCCTAGTATCGATCGTATAGTTCCGATCTTGGCGTCGGATACGTGATCCCGATTGACGGAAGGTGGCCGGTGCCGAGGTTTGATCTTGATTTGTCCTTTCATGAGGAAATCCGATTTTGCCATACACAGATAGCCCCCTCGTTTTTTGAAGTGTAACGACAAAGAACGAAATGAAAAAGCCGCCGCTTCCCTAAAAACTAGGCGAGGGTTTTGACCGTCCCTTTTGTCTGGTGACATCAGCACATTGACGCACCCTAGTTCTGAAAAAGGGTCTTTTCAGATGTCGATTCGCGACAAACTCCTGCCATTTATTAAATGCCTCATTTCCTCGATTTTCGAGCCGCCGTTATATGAAATACTGCCCTTCGAACTTCTCCTTCTTCACTTTTCCATTTGCATTGCCTCCTTTCATCGTCTGATCGTTCTCTTTCTCGCCTGCTTCCCCTGCATTGCCTTCTCTTTCATCAATCCCCACTCATTCATCTCCCTCTTCACTAACTCCTTTTCTAGTGATTCTAATGGCGAAAACATCTAAAGGTGTCCCTCAACACCAACAATCTTCCCCTTCACACTCCGTTGAGGGGGGGGGGAAAGCGCTGCTCAGGCCGCCATGGAAAAGACTACAACTGAGCCCCCCTTAAAGGCGTTTATGCTAGTTGGGTGCTCTATTGGGTTTGACTTTAAGGTAGAGAAGGCCTCCTCCGCGCCGGGCCGGGGCGAGCCGGTGAGTAGGTACATAAGCTCCATCACTGAAGAAGTAGTTGATAGAGTAAAAGCGGAGTGTAATTGGAGAGATAAGGAAGTGATAATCCCTTCCCCCGAAGATTCGATTACAACCCATGTAGAGGGTTATGTAAATGTATATACCTACCCTTTCACCTTTGGGCCCTTAGACCCCATCGTTGTAGCCTTCTGCAGGAGGTACGACATTACATTAGGGCAAATTCACCCCTCCGTTTGGCGGATAATTCGTCTTTTCCGCTTTTTTGCGGAAAAGGCCGGGGGGAAACCTTTTACCCTAGATCACTTGATGCGTTTGTATAGTCCCCGAATTTTCTGAGGGGGGCTAATAAAACTCACTCGCAGGGCGAGCAAGCCCCCTTTCTCGAGCATCGATGAGGATAGAGACCGGGGCTGGATGAGCTGGTTTGTAAGAGTGAAAACATCGGACCTGGTTTCTGCCGATGATATGCCGTTTCCGGAGAAGTGGAACATGAAACGTAAGTGTCGGTTGCGTACTGTTATAGTTATCTTTTTAACCATCTTCCATTGCCTTTCCTAACTGGATCTCTTTTATCGTATAGCCGTTGCCCAAGCGCCGGCCGTGATCCAGGACTTGGAAGAGTGGGTTCGGAAGTTGGTGGCTCAGAGGAGCTACTCCGAACGTTCATGGCTCGAAATATCGAAGGGCCTGTGGGAGGCAAAGAACCATGGTAAAATTCGTGATTCCGACACTTCGCGTGTCAGGTCGTTACTGATCGGTGTCTTTTTTCCTTTACAGGCTTGTCGAGAGATGCCGAATTGAGGCCGGAGGTGCCCGCCAGAGGCATTTCGAACCGTCCCCCTGTCCCAGAGCCGGTGAAGGAGAAAAGGAAAAAAGCCCCCAGCCATGGCCAAGACCGGGCAAAATAATAAGCAAAAGAAATCCATAGCTCGGAAACCAAGAATTGTTCGGTTGGACTCTGGTTCCGATGAGTCC
>MCJB01002592.1:117209-182673 GCA_002018475.1 Nicotiana obtusifolia | reverse complement strand
GTCTTCACAGTGGGTTGCGAACGAAACTTGGAATATTCTATGTTAACATCGGGTATACGGTGCAGTATTAGAGAAAAGAAAGAGATAGCTTCGGATTTGCAGAAGGTCTTGCAAAATGGGTGTACCAGTTTGAGATAATATTGAGCATATAAGGAGGGTATGAGATGGTTCATGAGTATTGAGACGATGTGGTCTCGCAATTCGAGCCACTCGAAGTGAATGCAAGTTGAGTTCACTATGTTGTGAATGGAGCTATAATATGTGCGAGATTTATCGCTGTGCATAAATTCCAGCAACTCCGGGAAGAGAAATCAGTCAAGGAAGTCTTTTTCTGCCGACCTATTTTAAGGCTATTTGCGTCTGGTTGTCTCTGTCAGTGTTGTGCAAAATCCAACACTACCACAAAAGTCGTCAGTGTCCGGCGACCAAACCCCAGGGAAAATCTCCAGCAGCAACAGCTTCACGCGCCACCAGAAGCTCACGCGCGTGAGTTCATGCGCCTGCCCAGTTCCGGCCATTTTTTAAAAAATTTCCTTTAGAGCAGTTGGGTCGCCTGGTAATTCCGATCATACCCTTACTGTTTTCGTTTCATTTCAACTACTTTGAGTTTTCTCCGGCAGCTACAGTAATTTCCGGCAGCTATAGTAGTCTCTTACTCTGTTTCAGTGAATTACAGTTTGATTCTTTCTCTTATTTGGAAATAATTTGCAACAATGTCTTTCGGATATGATATTTTTGGGTCAAGAAACATGGGTTCTGGAAGCTCTAGTGCTATGATTACCTCAGAACCTTTAATGGAAAGTTCAAACTACTTAACTTGGGCTTCATCTGTCGAGTTGTGGTGTAAAGGTCAAGGTGTTCATGATCATCTAATCAAACAGTCTAGCGAAGGAGATGAAAAGGCGATAGCACTTTGGGCAAAGATTGATGCTCAGTTATGTAGCATATTATGGCGATCTATTGATTCCAAGTTGATGCCCTTATTTCGTCCATTCCAGACATGTTATTTGGTTTGGGCGAAGGCTCGTACCTTATACACTAATGACATATCTTGCTTCTATGATGTGATATTGCGGATGACAAACTTAAAGAAGCAGGAATTAGATATGTCTACTTACTTGGGTCAAGTACAGGCAGTCATGGAGGAATTTGAGAAGTTGATGCCAGTTTCTACCAGTGTCGAGAAACAACAAGAGCAGCGACAGAAGAAGTTTCTAGTTCTTACCCTCACTGGACTTCCTAATGATCTTGATTCAGTACGCAATCAGATTTTGGCTAGTCCGACTGTCCCCATAGTTGGTGAAGTATTCTCTAGATTACTCCACCTTGCTGCAGCACCAAGTCACCCAGTGACCTCATCACCGATACTTGATTCCTCTGTTCTCGCATCCCAGACAGTGGATGTTCTGGCGTCTCAAACTATAGAGAATAGACGAGGAGGAGGTCGTTTTGGAAGATCTAGACCCAAATGTTCTTATCGTCACAAACTTGGACATACTCATGAAATGTGCTATACCTTACATGGTCGTCCACCCAAAAATGCTTACATTGCTCAGACCGAGACTACAGGTAACCAGGGATTTTCGTTATCTAAAGAAGATATAATGAGCTCCTCCAGTATCGCGCAAGTAAGTAGACATCTCCACAAGTAACCTCAGTTGCTCAGACTGATAATTCAGTTGCTGGTAATTATTTTGCATGTGTTTCCCAGTCTAGTACTCTTGGGCCATGGGACATGGACTCAGGCGCTTCTGATCACATCTCTGATAATATATCACTTTTGTCAAATATTGTATATTCACAGTCTCTTCCCACCGTTACTCTAGCCAATGGATGTAAAACTAAGGTCAAAGGAGTTGGACAAGCTCATCCCTTGTCTTTTATCACCCTAGATTTCGTTCTTTATGTCCCTGGCTATCCTTTTAGTCTTGCATTTGTTAGTCGTTTAACTCGTGCACTCCATTGTGGTATATATTTTATTGACGATTCTTTTACTATGCAGGACTGCAGTACGGGACAGACAATTGGTACAGGACGTGAGTCAGAAGGCCTTTATTACCTTAACTCACTTAGTCTTTCCACAACATGTCTAGTTACAGATCCTCCAAACCTAATCCACAGGCGTTTAGGACATCCGAGTTTATCCAAACTTCAGAAGATGGTGCCTAGTTTATCTAGTTTGTCTACATTAGATTGTGAGTCGTGTCAGCTCGGAAAACATACTTGAGCTTCCTTTCCACGTAGTGTTTAGAGTCATGCAGAGTCTGTTTTCTCCTTAGTTCATTCTGATATATGGGGTCCTAGTAGAGTCAGTCCAACCTTGGGATTTCACTATTTTGTCATTTTTATCGTTGATTATTCAAGGTGTATTTGGCTTTTCTTAATGAAAGATCATTCTGAGTTATTTTCTATATTCCAGAGTTTCTGTGCTGAAATCAAAAACCAATTTGGTGTTTCTATTCGCATTTTTCGCAGTGATAATGCCTTAGAATATTTATCTTCTCAGTTTCAGCAGTTTATGATTTCTCAACGAATTATTCATCAGACATCTTGTCCTTATACCCCCCAGCAAAATGGGGTTGCAGAGAGAAAAAATAGGCACCTTATTAAGACTGCTCGCACACTTCTAATTGAATCTTGTGTTCCGCTGCATTTTTGGGGTGATGCAGTTCTCACATCTTGTTATTTGATTAATCGGATGCCTTCATCTTCCACCAAGGATCAGGTTCCGCATTCAGTATTGTTCCCCCAGTCACCCTTTTACTCTCTTCCACCTTGTGTTTTTGGGAGCACGTGTTTTTTTCATAACTTAGCACCTGGGAAAGATACGTTAGCTCCTTGTGCTCTCAAGTGTGTCTTTCTTGGTTATTCTCGTGTTCAGAAGAGATATCGTTGTTATTCCCCTGATCTTCGTAGGTACCTTATGTCAGCTAACGTCACATTCTTTGAGTCTAAACCTTTCTTTACCTTTGCTGACCACCATGATATATCTGACGTCTTATCTATACCGACCTTTGAGGAATTTCCTATAGCTCCTCCTCCACCTTCGACCACAGAAGTTTCACTCATACCAATCGATGATGAGTCTAGTGTTGTTTCACCACTCTTGACTTATCATCGTCGTCCACGCACTACATCAGGCCCAACTGGTTCTCGTCTTGCACCTGTACCTGCTCCTACTGCGGACTTGTCTCTTCATAGTACACCAATTGCACTTCGGAAAGGTATACGGACCATACTTAATCCTAATCCTCATTATGTTGGTTTAAGTTATCATCGTCTGTCATCTCCCCATTATGCTTTTTATATCTGCTTTGTCCTCGGTTTCCATCCCTAAGTCTACAGGTGAATCGTTATCTCATCCAGGTTGGCGACAGGCTATGAGTGACGAGATGTCTGCTTTATATACTAGTGGTACTTGGGAGCTTGTTCATCTTCCTACAGGTAAATCTACTGTTGGTTGTCGTTGGGCGTATGCAGTCAAAGTTGGTCCTGATGGCCAGGTTGATCGACTTAATGCCCGTCTTGTTGTCAAAGGATATACTCATATATTTGGGCTCGATTACAGTGATACCTTCTCTCCCGTGGCAAAAGTGGCATCTGTCCGCCTTTTTCTATCCATGGCTACGGTTCATCATTGGCCTCTCTATCAGCTAGACATTAAGAATGCTTTTCTTCACGGTGATCTTGAGGATGAAGTTTATATGAAGAAACCACCTGGTTTTGTTGCTCAGGGGGAGTCTCATCACCTTGTACGTCGCTTGCGTCGGTCACTCTATGGTCTAAAGCAGTCTCCTCGAGCCTGGTTTGGTAAGTTCAGCAAGGTTATCCAGGAATTTAGCATGACTCATAGTGAAGCTGATCACTCTGTGTTTTATCGGCACTCTGCTTCAAGTCTCTGTATTTATCTGGTAGTCTATGTTGATGATATTGTTATCACTGACAATGATCAGGATGATATTACCAATCTGAAGCAACATCTATTCTAGCACTTCCAAACTAAGGATCTAAGCAGATTAATACTTTCTAGGTATTGAGGTTGCTCAGTCTAGCTCAGGTATTGTTATTTCTCAAAGAAAATATGCTTTAGACATTCTTGAGGAGACAGGAATGATAGGTTGCAGACCTGTTGACACTCCGATGGATCCGAATTCTAAACTTCTGTCAGGACAAGGGGAGCCGCTTAGCGATCCTGCAAGCTATAGGCGGCTGGTTGGTAAATTAAATTATCTCACAGTGACTAGACCCGACATTTCTTATGCTGTGAGTGTTGTAAGTCAGTTTATGAATTTTCCCTGTGATAGTCATTAGGATGCAGTTATCCGCATTATTCGGTATATAAAATCGGCTCTAGGCAAAGGGCTACTGTTTGAAGATCGAGGTCATGAGCAGATTGTTGGATACTCAGATGCTAATTGGGCAGGATCACCTTCTGATAGACGTTCTACGTCTGAATATTGTGTGTTAGTAGGAGGAAATTTGGTGTCTTGGAAGAGCAAGAAATAGAATGTAGTTGCTCGGTCTAGTGCAGAAGCAGAATATCGAGCAATGGCTATGGCAACATGTGAGCTAGTATGGACCAAACAATTACTCAAGGAGTTGAAATTTGGTGAAATCAGTCAGATGGAACTTGTGTGCGATAATCAAGCTGCCCTTTATATTACATCAAATCCGGTGTTCCATGAGAGAACTAAACACATTGAGATTGATTGTCACTTCGTTAGAGAAAAGATACTCCCAGGAGAGATTACTACAAAGTTTGTGAGGTCCAATGATCAGCTTGCAGATATTTTCACCAAGTCCCTCACTGGTCCTCGTATTGGTTATATATGTAACAAGCTCGGTACATATGATTTGTATGCACCGGCTTGAGTGGGAGTGTTAGTTTTACCGATATGTATATAATAGAGTCTTGTCCCATATTGGAATAGGAGTAATATGTGCTTGTAGAATATAGCTATAAATAAGGACCTCTTATATTGTATCAAACATCAATAATAATATATTTTCTTTCTCCCATGCTTTCTCACAAATCACATACAATGATACAAACACATTGTATTCTGTACAAATTCACTCAAGTACATTATATTTTTGTATAAATACATTATTTTTTTGCATGTATTTATGTATTTCGAAGGTTTGTATTTTTTTAATACAACTGAATACAGGATATAAATATTGAAATACACTGAATACAACTTTTAAAATAGAACAGAATATAAACAGTGAATATATTTAATTTTAAAATATAGTAAAATACAGTAAAATATATTGAATATAAATAGAAATACAGTCAATACATCCAATGAAATACAGAATACAGCAGTAATAACTTATATTAGGAATAAACAAAATACTGTTAATACAAATTCATTCGAATACACTGAATATAAAATAGTGAATACAGTAAATACAAACATTGAATCTTATGAATGCAACAGTAAAAAAGAAATATTAAAACACACTAAATACAAAAGTTAAATACAATTGAGTTATATTAGGAGTGTATTGCGCTAATTGATATTATTTCCGTTATTAGACAGATGGAGACATACCTATTTTTAAGGTGATTGCCACTACTGTATTCATGAATACATGGCACGAATATATGTGAATACATGCGCGTCCAGCTGGACTGATTTTAGGCGCTTTTTACAGCAGCGCGAATACATGTGAATACATGCGTACAGCTGGACTGTCCTGATTTTAGGCACTTTTTGCTGCTGTATTCATTAATACATCAGTACGAATACAGTGAATACACTACCATAATAATTGAACAGTAACCATAAAAAATAATCATATATACGATATCTATAAGAAATTAATAGCTACTAAACAATAATAGTTTCTGAAAATTTCTCATATTGCAACGGCAAGATGGGACATTGAAAGATCGCCTTGAGTGTCTCCGCTGGCTCAACTTTGGGGCAAATGGGTCAATGACCCATTCATATCTCTAATATTGAGTAAATATATTCTCTCATCAATATCTACTTGATCTCTTTTTTCTTTGCTTTTTTTTTTTTTTGTGGGTTGTGGAGGGAGGGGGTGGCTGTGAGAGGGGGAGGGAACTTGGCCCCCAGCTTAGGTAGTTAGGTATGTCATTTTTGTCAAATAATGAAGGCTGAAGCCTACTCTTTCATTAGTAGAAATCTAGCCTCAGATAATGAGATCAAATGCACTTAATGTTTTTAGTTCGATTGAAATATTTAGTTGAAACATTTTTATTAACACAAGTTTATACTTTACTAATTTGTACCTATTCATGACAAACGAGTTGTATCATACTCACTAGCTTAAAATTCTGGACTATCTCTGCTTTTCGGGGAATATCAATAGCAAACAAAGCTTGATTACTTATAATATGTATGATACTCACTAGTAAAGGGTATTTATCCACCACAAGCGTTCTTTGTGTTGCCTAATAATACGGGCATAACATTTACTGCTTTTCAGAAATTTGTTAATGATGACGTGGCGATGATTAGCGCCAGAGAAATTAATTTATTAATTTCTCAAAACAATTATATGTCTTTATATGTGAAAGTTTTAAGTGAGCATATTAGTTCACTAGATTCTAAGATAGGAGAATTAACTAACTTAGTTAAGAAAAATAGTACTCCAACGGAAACCTCAATGTCAGTAAGATTTACAAAGGTTATACCAGATTCAATTGCTTCTTCGAGCAAAACAGTGATAAATGCACCTATGCAGAGACCTGTTGAAATAGAAGGTTTCACCTTAAGTCCAAAGCAGACTTAGAAAAACTAGTGACTGATAAGTTAGCTAGTTTTTAGATTTAAAACCTTTAGAGATGGCCTCTGAATTTTCTGAGAATATCTTAGATTCTTCTAAAGACCATAAGGAAGTTATGTGGTCCAAGCTTAATAAGCTAAGGAAATAGGTAGCAGATATGCTAATAAACCTCCAATGAATAACTATTATTACCCTATACCAACTCCACTAAAAAGGGACTGGAACCAAACTAACACCAGTTATAGCGGGGATGTCATTTATGAGTGGATCATAGATGGACTAACTGATAGGCACATTAGCATCTTAGTTCATAAGATGATGATGTATTCCACTATCTGTAAAGCCACTAGTGAAAAGAATACTGATACGATTAGGCAGAATGATAATTGCAGGATTTACTGGTCAGATAAGAGGCTGGTGGGATAATTTCTTATCAATAGCGGATAAAACTGCTATTATGGAAGCTACTACGGCAGAACCTGGATTTGATAATATAGGACGACCTCTATTACCAAATAGGTCAGACGCTGTTTATACCTTAGTTCTAACCATTATAGAACACTTTAGTGGTATATTTACCAATATGTATGAAAATATTCTTACTATGCCAAATAGCCTTAAGTGTTAACACTTAGGTAAATTTAGGTGGTATAAAGACACCTTTCTTAGTAGGGTTATGGATTTACCTGAAAGTAATGCTGACCATTGGAAGGCAAAATTTATAGATGTTTTGCCATATCTATTTGCAGAAAGAGTGAGAAAGACTCTTAGAGGTAATACCGCACAAATACCTTATAATACCTATACTTACGGCAAACTGATACGAGTTTGTACCCAGGAAGGTCTTAACCTTTCAACGAGCTGAAATTGAATCAGCAGATTAAGAAACAGAGACTAATTGAGAGAACCCAGTTAGGAGATTTTTGCCAACAATTCGGCATGGGAGAAATATATTCTCCTCATAGGAAGAAACGTCGTGATACGGTAGAAAAGGCTTACAATAGAAAGGGTAAGAAATATCGTTATAGGTCAAAAGATGAGCGAGAAGCGCGAAAGAAGTTTCGCAAAGAAAATCGATTTGTTAAGAATAGATCGAAGAGAGATTTGAAAGATATTAAGTGCTACAAATGTAGTAGATTTGGCCATATAGCTCCAAATTGCAAGAAGGAAAAGCTGAAAGCTTTAGTATTAGAACTAGACGATAAGTCTAGAAACCAGGTTCTTAAGGTTATGGATGAAACCTCAAGAGAAGAATATGACAGTAGTTCTTCCGATAACCACGTCTCTGAGGATTCTTTGAATTTGCTTGATAGTGCTAATTCTGAAAGTGATAATTGTGATAATTGTAATCAGAATAATTGTTCTTGTGATACTATGGATTATTATAAATTGCAATCCCGATTTCAAGATTTTGATTGCAAACCTATTACTTCTGATAATATTTTGGAATTGTTAAAAGAAGTCACTGATAATAATCTTCGAAAAAAGATTATTAACATGGCTTCTACCTCTTCAAATGCACCAGATAAGCCATTTCAAAGAAAACGTGATATACACGATGAAGCTCCTTATTCTTTTGCAGAAGTTCAAAAAAGACTTTTAGCAAAGAACGAGCCAAAGATATTCAGTTATAATTCTTCAATGGATGATTTGAAAATTGAAGTAGAAAAATTAAAAAATGAGATTAAATCTGAAACAGAATCAAATGATTTTAGATCACCGAGTTACTAAGATAGAAAACTCTTCTTCAAATGAATTGCCTGTTAATACCAAGAAAAAAGGAATTTTGATACCTGAAAATGATTTTGAAGAAATTTCTGAATTTTCTAAACAGATTGCCAAACATGATATGTTTCTTGAAATGATGCAAATAGTTACGCTCACAAATGGTATGTGAAATGTACTATTTTGATTGATAATGATTTTTTTTTCTAACTGAAATTGCTTTGATAGATAGCGGTACAGATCTTTCTTGTATTCAAGAAGGGTTAATTCCAACCCGATATTATCATAAGACTTCCCATAATGTCAAGTCTGCATCTAGAGATATGATGAAGATAGAATACAAATTACCTAATGCTTATGTTTGTCAGCAAAAGGTTTGTATTCCTCATTTCTTCATACTAGTTAAGGATCAATTATAACCTCCAATTATACTAGGAACGCCCTCTATAAGGGCTATTTACCCATTTACTAGGGTAGATGAAAAAGGATTTGATGCTGTTTATAACAATAGAAAAATCTCTTTCAGTTTTGTTACTGGTCCGGTTACGCGTGATATTAATGCTTTGATTAATATGAAGCATAGTCATATGAAATACTTGCAGTATGAAATTTGTAGCATGTCAATAACTGATACATTGAATTCTGCTAAAGTTCAGGAAAACATTAAATTGATCTCTGAACAATTTGCTATTTCTATATGTGCTGACTACCCAAGTGCTTTTTGGGATAGGAAAAAGAATGTGGTCTCACTTCCATATGAAGACTCTTTTTCTGAGAAAAATATTCCAACGAAATCGAGACCCTGTCAAATGAACTCTGAATTAGTCAAGTTTTGCAAAAAGGAAATTGACAGTTTATTACAGAAAGGTTTAATAAAACCTTCTCGATCACCTTGGTCGTGTACTGTTTTTTTATGTAAATAATGTTGCTGAAAAGGAACGAGGAGTTCCTAGATTAGTTATTAATTACAAGCCTTTAAACAAGGTTATAAAATGGATTAGATACCCGATCCCTAATAAGAAGGATCTACTTTCTAGATTATATGATGCCAATATATTTTCGAAATTTAATTTAAAATCAGATTATTGGCAGATTTAGTTATTTAAAGAGCATACTTATAAAACTGCCTTTAATGTTCCCTTTGGGCAATATGAGTGGAATGTGATGCCTTTTGGTTTGAAAAACGCCCTTTCAGAATTTCAAAAAATCACGAATGATATTTTTAATCCTTATATGGATTTTATTATTGTTTATATAGACGATATTCTTGTTTATTCAAAAACTCTGAAATTGCATTATAAGCATTTAGACATTTTAAAGAAAATTATCATTCAAAACGGTTTAGTCATATTGAAACCAAAAATAAGCTTATGTCAGATTAATATTCGTTTTCTTGGTCATCATATTTGCCAAGATAAATCACGCCTATTCAACGTGCTATAGATTTTGTATCAAAATTTTCTGATGTAATTACTGATAGAACTCAACTACAGAGATTTCTTGGTAGTTTAAATTATATATCTTCTTTTTATAAAAATATGTCTCGAGATCTTGCTCCTTTA
The DNA here is from genome assembly GCA_002018475.1 of Nicotiana obtusifolia. NCBI lineage: Eukaryota > Viridiplantae > Streptophyta > Magnoliopsida > Solanales > Solanaceae > Nicotiana > Nicotiana obtusifolia. The sequence goes on along the minus strand of MCJB01002592.1, from coordinate 172,624 downwards.
TATGATAGGCTAAAAAAGGACTATAAATCTCCTTGGACTGATAGTCATACTGAGATTGTTAAATAGGCGAAGAAGAAAGTCGCTACCCTTCCATGTTTAGCTTTAGCTAATCCTTTATGGAAGAAGATTATAGAAACAAATGCTTCTAATATTGGCTTCAGGGGTACTTTAAAACAGGTTAACCCTCCTGACAAGAAAGAATATCTGATAAGGTACTACTCAAGTAAATGGACCGAGGACCAGAAAAAGTATGCTACTGTGGTCCATGAAATGCTTACTATTGTTAAGTGTGTTTTAAAATTTCAGGATGATTTATATAATCAGAAACTCTTGATAATGACTGATGCACAGGCAGTAAAATTTATGTTTAATAAAGATTTAAATCATGATGCCTCAAAAATGATATTCGCAAGATGGCAAGCACAATTAACTCCATTTGACTTTGAAATCAATTATAAAAAGGGGGTTGATAATTCCTTTCCTGATTTTTTATCCAGAGAATATTTACAAAATGAATAACGAGATATCCTCTTTTATATGCAGGATGAACCATTAATGGCCGTCCAAGAATTTATCTGATAGAGGAAAAGGACGCGAAAATTACGGCCATTATAGAGGCCGGGGTGGACGAGGAACTTACACTCCACCATCCCCTGTAATACAAAGGGGTGAAAAGATATTAATAAATGAGGAGATTTCTCAAGAAAGAGGAGGATCATCCTCAAGCACTATTAATTTGGAAGATATTCCGAAAAATAGCCCGTTATACGAGCATATGCAGGCATATTTAGCTTCGCAAAAAATCCCGCATAGTGATACTTATGCAAATGTGGCAGCTGAAGACTCTGATAATATCAAGAGTTATGAGAAATTGATAAAAAAGGAAATGATATTTCCTTTAGAATACCACGATTTACAGTGGAAAAATGAACCTTGGAAGATACTCCAAAGGTATTTGATTGAGAAATTATATTTCCCGGGTAAGTCATACAAAACCCGAACATATTACGAAAACATTCTGATAAGTTCAGGAAGTGCATAGATTCAGCACTTTTGCGGTTATAACGTAGAAGAGAATGTTTATAACTTCTCAAAGATCATTATTAAGCAAATCATATCTGCTGAAAAGTGGGGAACTTCCACTGTGAAAGAACATCAAGTGATACTTGAAGACAAAAGATTTAATTACACTTACTGGTTATATCCAGGCTTTTAATGATATTATATTCTATAATAATGAAAGGCATAAACATACTTGGTTTATAAAAATTTGTGCCAAAGTATTTTCAAAAACTCTTCCATATTGGTTTTTAAACTGTTGGTCATACCACAGTCCAACGATTGAAATATTGCCAGCAATATTCAAACAGTTATATAGCGAGTGGATCCAAGTATCTCCTGATAAGGATACTTTATATAAACAAGATCATATTTGTTGGCCTGAAAAAATAAGTCTTATCTTGGGTGCCAGAAGTCGGTTATACCGAAGAAGATATCCCCTACTTATATCGGACCTATTTCAACAATTTATGGGATAAATTAATGAATAAAGTCCCAGAGACAGATCAGTTATATATGCAAGAATTAATTGATGAGACTACGCTAGCCATAAAGACTTATAAGTCTAAAACCAAAGAAGTGATGATGGAAAATACTTCAATTAAATATGTTGCTAGGAAAATCAATTTCCAAGAAGGCAATAAAGAAGAAATGATAGCCCGTTATATGGAAGAAGTTCGACGAGACTTGCTTCAATCAATCAAACAAATTGCTGAAAATCACTCTTTGATAAAGAGTGATACCAGCCATTCTGTTAATGAAGACACGGGCAGCATGTTAAATGATGCCAAGAAGAACAAGTTGAAGAAGTAGATCTTCAAAGTGTTGAAAATTTTATCCAGAAAATGAAAAGGCTGGATAAAACCCAAGGAAAGAGAGCGGTTGATTAAACCGACAAAACAAGATGGAGGAACCCACACGTCATAATCGTGGGACCCAAGACAATAACACGTGTCACTATGACTGATAGAGGCGTTGTAGATTATTGTACATTACTGTAGAAAGATTCTTTTTCTTTCCTTTAAATAGAGGCCTTTGCCTAAATTGTAAAAAAGACAACGAATTTTTTTTTGAGTTTTAGCCTTCTCTCTCTAATTTAGTTTTGCTCTGCCTTCTCTAACGAAGACAATTCTTGTAAAGTTCAAGTTTTATTTTGTATAGAGAAATCAGAAAACGTCCAAGTTTTGGACACAAAGGTAGAACTCTAAGGTACTGTTAATTTTTTTTCTTCTTCTTTCTTCTCCAATGACCAGGCTTATATCCGGCTAAATCCATTCCTATGTTGAATACGATACTTCTTACTTCATATTAACGATGCACTAGACTTAATCAAAATCAAGAGATTCTAAATATGAATAATTAATTTATATTATGTAAGTCTTTAGTTTGGTTCCAAGATGGTGGTACATTCGTGCTATATACTGTAGACTTCAGATTTGCCTTAGTAGCTACGTCTAGCGTCTGGAGATAAGACCGTTTATTTTGAGTTGTTTAAGGCCGTTGAGATCCCAGCTAATCCTTCGGGATGTCCTAGACACATGGTTTGAAGTCACCATAGTATTTAGTTACAGACAGGCCCCTTGCCTGGGTAAAAGTTTACCATACAGCTAATTACTTACATAATCATAAGGCTAAAGATTCATGTCATAAAATCCCTTAATTTTAATTCTTGTCAACAAAGCAAGGATACAATCTTGTCAACATGGTGTGTGTGTGTGTGTATATATATATATATATATATATATATATATATATATATATATATATATATTGGCGAAGCATGTCACTTGACAACAGATGAACTTTGATTGAACTTCAATATGACAAGACATGTCACACAACTGAACACGAGGCATTATACGATTAGCCTAGAATGTGACTTGGGGATTACAAGTAAGCCTCAGACTTCAAACGAACTAGACATATTGAGCTACCTAACTAGATATTGTAATCTAAGGAAATGTAAGTGGTCTTTAAAGAATCAGTCGAACTCCATAGACCAATAATTTTAGTTCAGGCCAAGATGTCTTGCACTTTTGATGCAGCCCAAATTCTATATGAACTTCATTCAATATAATTCGAGTGTCTACAAGTTATACAACAATGTACTCATCATATCATTCTCATGGGATATGTTCTATTCAAAAAGAATTTACAGCACATCCAGCTGTGACTACAATTTAAACCATTTAGTAGCAGATACTAGCAGATCTAAAATAATACAGGTATTTTCGTGATTAAGGAAGTATCCATGGATTTTATATCTAACCTTTCCTGTCAATAACCAATGTGACAGACCAAAATTTTATATAACCATCAGACATCAACATCCCGCTCCCAAAACACACAAACCCTCAAAATTAGCAGTACATGAATTATACAAGAATCGACTTATACAAACTGAATACACTGACCTACAGGATTTCTCTTCATCAATGTGGATTGAATTTGTATCTCTATGACCTACACTCCTACAGTTCTGCCATGAGCAGATGGGTGATCCTGGAATCACTCCCTGACCAGTTTCTTGGCTCCTATCTTATCGCATGGCCCTTTCAACTACATCAAAAGTCAGCTGTAAAGAATGAATAAGCAGCTGATAGTTTCTCAGAGTCCTGTACATCTTGTTGGCTCATTTCTTCCTGATTTCTACAGATATCAACAAGTATATTCCATCAAATGGGAAACAATTTACAGTATCACCTCCTGGGTATTCTCTCATCATCATCATCACTGTAATTTTCACTCTCTGCAGCAGGTCGTTTTAATTTGTTGAATATATCATCAAGAGATTCGGATGAGGAGGCACGAGAGACATTGGTATCCTGAGCTTGACGTAAAGGAATAAATTCACCAACTTGGCGTAGTGGAATTAACCTTTTTGCTTCAATGTTTGTTTTGAAGTTCTGGAAACCTGCTTTCACATATGCCCATCTTCCAGCCAAACCTGATGGAGCTGCTGCTGTACTGCCAGAGCGAGGGTTGGCAGAATCAAGTAAAGAGACCTTAGTAGAGCCTATATCCTCCATTGGCTTCACATGAGATGTTTGCTTGCCCTGTTCCCTCAAGGCAGCATATTTGCTGCTAATTGCTTCCTTGCTCCCTGCATACCTACGGGCATCATCTCTCAAAGGTTTTGAAGAACTTCCTCTAAAGTTGTCCTTGCTTGATTCCAAGGATGCCTTTGATTCAAAATCACTTGTATCCTGAAAATTTGAAGTGAATGTAATTAGGGTGAAACATGACAAGTTACTGAGATACGACCAGATAACTTGACAGGACGGGCACAGAGATCGATGATTAGAATAAACTTTACATGCCTTAATTAAAATTTACATGCAATTCTCCTCATGAGAAGTACATGCACAGGTTTGTCTCAACACTTCAAAACAGAATAAACTAGCATACTTAAAGGATGTACTGGTGAACTCAAGCAAAGACATAAGAGATACCATCTGGTTGACACGAAAAGGGAAAAGATGTGGTACAAAGATACTATTGTTGCCTTAAAGCAATTAAAGGGTTTCCCTAAATTTCTTCCAAATTCAGTCAGTGCTGAAGTTAATAAAACTTTTGAAGGAAAGTTGAAAATAGCCAATATTTCTTTCTGAAACCTTCATTTGCCATTCAACTTATGCGTGAAAGGAAATGTCATCTTTCTTCCTTTCCCTTACTGGAAATTTCTGAATACATATTTCTGAGCTGAGCTACTCGATATCCAAATGTAGTTTAAAGATAAATCACATACTATGGCATTGCCTTCAGACTCCAGATCCACTGTCACACCGTTGAAATTCCTTGCCAGTGGCAAAACATGTTCACCAAGTTTGCGTCCTTGTTCAAGCCAGCTTCGTTCTGCAAAGATAGAAGACGTGCATCATAATTGACAACACAGTCGATACTGATACAGATGATTAAAGCAATTTAATGGGTCCAGTGATCACGGGTTCGAGGCGTGAAAACAGCCTCTTGCACAAAATGTAGGGTAAGGCTGCTTACAATAGACTTTTGTGGTCCGGCCTTTCCTGGATCCCGCGCATAGCGGGAGCTTAGTACAACGGGCTGCCCTTTTTTTTCAGCTGCCCTGTGGACCACAAGCTTTGCATTCCAACTGAAAACCAAAGAACAATAAATATTCCAGTAACCAGCTTACCTTTCTGCAAGATCAGTAACCCTGATGGATCAAAACCATCCATATCATCTGTCTCCGTCTGGAATCTAAATATCTTCCAGTTTCCGAAGAAACTGATTACCCGGTCAAAGAAATTGCTTGCAACTAGCAGTGTATATATAACCATAATAAGTGGATAAATCTTGTTGAATCCTTGACCAAAGAAAGGAACAGCCTTGTCAATAGTTCCCATTCGCTGCAATCATAAACAAAACATAAGATAAAAGGGGAATGAATTATTTAAGGAGATTACATGTCACCGGGAAGGGGAGCCTTTGAGCTACGGTAAAGTTATCTCCGTGTGACCTATAGGTCACGGGGTCGAACCGTGGAAGCAGGGTAAGCTATCTACATCACACCCCTTGGGTGCGGCCCTTCCCCTGAGCCTGCATGAGTGCGGAATACTTTGTGTACCGCTCTGCCCATTTTTTTTACATGTCACCAGAATGTCAAAGAATAAACCCATTTGTTTGATGAGAAATCAAACTCAAAACAGATAGTACTTGATAAAATAATACCATATGGGAGAGAACACTCCCCAACGTCTTGGTCTCATGGCAAGAACAAGACCTCAGTATCTTCACTTAGTTGAAGTTAGAATTACAAAAGCATCATTCCCAGTTTGAAGATACAGATTTCCCTTTGGCATGTAAGAAGTGGTATTATACTATTTCATACTCCAACTCACAAGAGAGAGGCGGGGAGAGAAAAAGTAGGTCCAACTAAATTAGCCAAACCAATATAGCAAACGATGATTTAAACCCAACTAAACTTTCTCCTTTATGCCTTTTTTCTGGGCATTATTGGTTAACAGGTGAGACATTAAAAAAAAAAAAAAAAAGAGAGACATTACGAGGTTTGCACGATAACCTCTTGAAACTCAGAGGAGGGGCCTATGCAATTTTGGTAAACTAGAGATGATTTGTTTGATACAATATTCACATTGTTACAACCAGCATAATAAGGCATCACCTAAACAGGAAACCAAGCATATTTTAGTATCAATAAGCATCAATTGAATATTATTCTAGACCAAATAAAGGATCACAAAAGTGAAGAATGCATGCCCACTGATATTGTTAAAAGACATACGGAATACGGCAGTATTCTTCAGCAAACTAGTGTTCGTCAATTTTCATGGGTAATAAACCTGAGGTTGAACATAAGCTCACCTGCTCAAAAATGGTTTTCTTGTTTTCGCCGATACTAATAAGGTTAAGGAAATTGTACGAAATTGGAGGTGCATAGCGAGCAATCATCCTGGCAGATACATTGAGGAAACTCTAAATTAATACGGAACACCAAATTTGCTTTTACTGCAATAAGATTACTAGGAAAAAATAAGACTTACGAGCAAATCATTAACAAGCTCACTGAACTTGTCTGTCTTGGTGTCAACGAGTAGAACATATACATTCCAGCTTTAAACAGTGAATAGTAAGTGCAGACACACATATACATAAGTGGCAGAAAAGCAAACACCTGCAAAATGCGGAAGTATTGGCTTGAAAGCTGAAGATTGTATCAACATTCAACATGCATAAAAGACATGCATTGGTAGAAAAGCATAGAACGTTGGCAAAAGTCACTTAACAATCTGAAGAATTAAGACTCCATCCATTTTAGCTATCTTAATGCAGGACATAGAGCTTATCTCAAAACTAATAGTTCCAGATATAATTAAATGAGAGGACCATCAATATGTGAGAAATAATTGAAGAAACAAAATCAAAAATGATTTTAAGGGGAAAAAGGGGGAGCAATTTTGCTGACAGTAATGCAAGCCGTCTGTAGAGCTTTTCAATCCAAACCACGTTTTAGCTCTTTATTGTGAGGTCAAATACCATGTCATCCTTTGTAATAATACATTGAATGTATTAGTTTTAGTTTGACTGTCCTGTGGCCTAGGAACACACATTGTACGGGTCACAAACTGTGTAGGGCAGACAACAACAATAACAACAACAAACCCAGTAATTTCCCACAAGTGGGGTCTGAGGAAGGTAAGATATACACACCCCTACCCCTGGAAGGGCAGACAAACTGTGTAGGGCAGAGCTTAAAGAAAATATCATTGAAACTGAACCAATCCTCTGGGTTCCACGTATCTGATCAACACCAAATACTCCAAAATCCAAGTGTTGAATACAAACTCTAAGGGGTCGTTTGGTTAGGAAACAAGTTATCCCATGATTAATTATCCTGGGATTAGTTATCCCACCCTTCCACAGGGATAAAAAAGCACTACAATCCGGGTATAACTAATCCCGGGATTAGTTATACCACTATTTTATCCCAATCAAATATGGGATAAACTCATCTCAAATTTAATCCAAGGATTAACCCTTAACCCTTATACCAAACGAGCCCTAATAGTTAAGAGGTGGCAAGGGTCATCCGATAAGTGGAGCATTTATATAAAATTGGAACTTTGATTTCAGACTTAAACTCCCCAGCCATACATCAGACCAGAATTGGATTTTATGTCCACTCCCCAGCTTCAGCTTTACAAACTGACTATATTCACTCCATAAACTACCAATAGTACTCCATACTCCCCCCTTTGAAGAGGATTGGACTGCACAGGGAGTCCAAAAATCCCTCCTGCCATATTTGACATTTATCAGTTGTTTCCATAAACTGTTACTTTCATCATTATATCTCCAAAGCCACTTAAATAATAAGCTTTTATTAATGCAACCTTTAGTTCCTTATTCCCATCCCCCCTCCTTTTTTTCCTTTCATCACCTCCTGCCATTTAACCAAGTGGAACTTCCTTCTATCAGCATTACCTCCCCAAAGGAAGTTACTTCTCATAGTATTCAGTTTTTCTCCACTGTTGTTTCCATTCTTCTCAGTGACATCAAATAAGTAGGCATGCCATTCAACACACTGTTAACTAGTGTAAGTCTTCCCCCAAAGTACAAGTATAATTTTTTTTCATGGAACCAATATACTACTTCACCTATCTAGAACTCCCTGCCACATCTTCTGATCATTTTTTTTAGCTCCTAACTGTAGGCCTAGATAACTAGTAGGAAGCTGCTGCACCCTACAACCCATTATGTCTGCCAGACCACTAATGCAATGCTCTGCATTAAAGCCAAGTGCATCCTCAACCCTGACACAGCTTCAAAAGCTAATAAAACTCTTCTTAGATGTAAGAGTTGCTCTCTCTCAGTCAGCTTCATACAAAATCAAAGTATCATCTGCATAACGTACTTGTGAGACTGATAATTCTTCTCTCACTTCTTCTACACTTCAACCCTCTAATCCATCCCAAATTTTCTAGGATACATCATAACTCAGTTTCAACATTAGCAACAAAAACTAACAATTTGATTTCTTTTTTCGAAAAGAAGTCATCCTACCTCCAACCATTTATGGATCTACTTCTATATCTTTTCACTTATTATGAGTTCCAACATTTCTCTTCTTTTTTCTTTTTGGAAACTAGTAAATCCCTTTGCAGCCCATTACAACTCCTATGCGCACATTTCTTTACGGCTTCAAAAAGGATAGGCCCATCTTTGTTTTTCCGTAAATGGGTGGGTGATAAATGGTCTTGGCAGGTTGAAAAAGAGATAAGGGCTAAGAATTGCCACAACTAAGAAAAATTAACTGTCTGAACATCACGCGTGAAGTAGTTCTAAGGTCTTCAAGTAACACGATAACAAGCCAGGGTGAGCAAACAAGTCTCTTATGCACCCACTTGTGCACCCTTATGTCCAGGTATTGTACAACTAATTCAAAATGTTACAAAGCTATAGTAGGTGCTCTTTTTGTTATTAAAAAAAATAAAGACCACCCAGTACGTCGTTGTAGTGATTAAATTGCTGCCCTTTAACAATGAGCAGAATCTCATCAAAATGACGATAAAAAAGTATAGCTAATGCAAAAGCAATCATGACTCATAATTATCCAATAACAAATGCTAGAAACACTAAAAACATTCCAGACAAGGGAAAAACTTCCATATAAGAACATAATCATCTGAAAGTACCTGAACAAGAACCTCTTGATCTCCCACAGATTTTATAAGAATGGAAAATAGAGACAAATCAACTCCTCTTGGCAATAGAGTTGCCTCTGCCAATAGAATAGCAGCTGACATACAACCAAAAATCACAGCTGAGACTTTCTCTAATTGCTTCCGCAGGACACATCGCCAGATTAATTCTGGAAAAGAATATCAACCTTTATTACAGAAGTGGAGAAACCAAATACAAGCAGATATTATATGACAAAACTAATACTTCAAACAAATAAAATACTTGAGTACATATTAATTAGTCAGCTATGACTCAGAGAATAAACAACCGACCAAGACGCCATCAAACAAATTATTAGTTGGATAACCAACACCTTGGAATTGAGGTGTAGCAGCAGCAGCAGCAGTAGTAGTTGATGTTGTTTATAATCAACAGACTCTGCAAAACATGTGTCCACATCCTTCTATTCATGTGGGATAGAGGTATCAAAAGCTAAGGATGCCAATATTGGTATTGTCCTTGACACCAATATCAAATAAACAAGCATGAACCATCATTCTTATTGCCTAATTAGTGCTCTACTGTCTGGAATATAATTGCACAGTCAGTTAACCTGGCGAAGCACACAGGTATCAGTTACTAGTGCTTTTGCAGCATACATGTGACGAATTTACTCTGCTTGGAATAATGCATTCCACCAACTCTGTAAGACCAGTTCTTGGTAAGAGCTCAAGGTACTTATCTTGATTAACAATGCGACATTCTTGCCCTCAGGGCTTAGGTATAGTGGCAAAAGCACAGCACGTAATGTGTGGCTTAAGCATACGTCACAGCTTAGAAAAATGCCGCAAACAATGGCCTAGTATTTAAGTGGAAAAGGGTAGAGGGGAGGATCCATTATCTACCGAGTTTTGAACCGTGCGTCGCTAGTCCTGAAGCAAATAAAAAAAAACAATGCAACACTGGAAATCTGGCCTTTCTGTGTAGTTGGATTCATTTAGCTAGAACCAAACGAAGGAGTTCTAAGGTAAACCTCTTGATTATGGCGAATAGGCTGGAAGTTCTGAACTCATTTTAGTCTATAACTAAAGTTTCTTTTCAAGATCAATAATCTAACCAGCAAAGGAACTCAGAAGTCTTCTCCTTTCTACCTCCACTGGTTCTTTTGGTATAAAAGGAGAACCCCAACCAGAAAAGAAAATTCAATTATAGAATATGCTGCCATCATCAGAACTTCAATTATAGTTTATGCAGTGGTGATGCAAACTACTACTAATGAGTATGCTCCTCCTTTGAATCCATCTATCACAGATATATAAACTAGAAAACACCCTTGTAAATACCTGCTGTGTCTAAGAAAGAACCCAAAGTTCCAGCCCTTTCAGATCTCAAGGTTGAAACAAATTTCCTGCATAAATTTTAACACGATAGTGAACATCTAGAAGCAAAGGGACTAGATTTAGATGAAATTACTTCATTAACTTGGAGTTTTGAAACTCTTGTGCAAAAATGTCAAGGACTCACAGCAAAGGCAAAAGAAAAGAGAGGAAGGAAGGCAGAAAATATAAAAAGTAAAAATTACAAAGTAAAATCTTAGGATTTCATCTAATGCCCCATGACTTATAAATCAGAAATAGCATAAAACTAGTGCTCAGTTTAAAAATCAACGCCTAACAGCATGAAAGAAATTTATAAAAGCTTAGAAGAATGCCAAAAGAATTTCTTTTCATGATAATAGATTTCCCCTAACCAAACAAGCTTTTTCTAAAACCTATCCATAAAAGCCAATATAATCTGTCAAAATTGAAATCAAGTGTTTTCAGAAATAAAAAGTGAGCTAAAAAAAAGACCCCTGAAGCTTTAAGCGAGAAGTCATCTTCGAAATTAACAAAGCACACAAATTTACCTAATTTACAAGAACTTATAACATCATAATTCAATTAAATATCTAATTGCCTTATAGCAATTGCATCAATAGTGAGATTTGGTTGCATCATTTTTTATTCCAAACAATCTTCCTATAAATCAAGAATTTGAAGAACAAAAAGGGAACAGAGCGAGAAGAGAAGCACAACGAAGCAGAAGTAGCAAACGAATAGGATATGCACACCAACAACAAAAATGCTGCCTTAATTGAAAGCTAGAAGAAGAGGACGACTTACTCACCAGAAGAAGAAAATTCATTGTGAAAGGAAAGAAAGAAAGAAAATCGAGAGAAGCAGATAAACAAAAGTAGAAAAAGAAGAGCAGTCGTAAACCAGAGAAGAAGAACAAGAGTTGCAGAAAAGAAACAGTTCCCAGTCCTCAGATAACTATATCTTTTTCTTTTTTTCTTTTGTCAAAGAACTCCCATGTTCAAAAGATGAAAGTAGCAGAAATGAGGATACAAAGATGGATGTGTGGGCATACCGGGAAAGATAAGATTAGGAACGACGTTATTCGGGACAAAACGGAAGTGGCCCCCATGAAGGGCAAGATGCGGGAGTTGAGGCTGAGATGGTTCGGGCACGTGCAGAGTAGTACGGATGCTCCTGTTAGGAGGTGTGACAGGCTGGCCATGGGGGGCTGAGAAGAGGTAGAGGTAGGCCGAAGAAGTAATGGGGAGATGTGATTAGACAGGACATGGCACTTTTTCAGCTCACTAAGGACATGAACTAGGATAGAAGGGTGTGGAGGTCGAGGATTAGAGTAGATAGTAGGTAGTCGAGAGTTCCCCATTCTTTTCAAGTAGTATCAGTAGCGCTCTTGTTTTATTCGTATTCTTTAACCTCTAGTATTTGCCTATTGTTTCGTTCACTCCCTGTGTCATTTTTCAGTTTGTTACTATTTGATGCTACTTTTTTTTTTACTTGTTATTTTTATTGTTGTTGTCTTTTTCTCCTTTTTCTTATCGTTCTTCGTCACCCTATTCTTTCTTTCTTCTTCCTCTTTCTTCTTCGTCTTCTTCCCTTCTCTCTCTTTTCACCTTTTCTTGAGTCGAGGGTCTATCGGAAATAGCCTCTCTACCTCGCCAGATAGGGGTAAGGTCTGCGTACACACTACCCTCCCCCGACCCCACTTGTGGATTAAACTGGGTATATTTTTTCTTTTTTTTCTTTTCCATCTCATTTATAAAAAGTGATCGCTCCCTGCTGCTTTGCACCTCATTATCCGAAGTGTGTATTTCTTCGAGTTGCATTGTCTTACCATTAAAATAATGACCCATCACTTCACATCTCTCCGTATCTTTCATAACATTATACAAAATTTGTATACTATAGTTTCAAAATGCATCTCGTTTTATTATTTTTTATAACTATGGTGTCCGGGCCAGCTTGTCCGCACCTCGACTAATTCCACGAGATAACTGCTAGCTCCCGCCAATGATAGGTACTAGAGTAACTCTGTTCATCAAGGTGATGGGAAGAAATCACCTAGTGTCTTTGCCTCCGCTAGAATTTGAACCAGGGACCTTATTGTTCTCAACCCACTTCATTGACCACTAGGCCACAACCTTGGTGCTCTCCTTTGTATTTTACACATACAATAAAGTTCTTTAGGTTGGGACTCCTGCTTGAATCATTTTCCTGGTTTCTTTTGGGGATCAGAGGAAAAGCAGGTGCTTATAACAAAACTGGTGGACAAATATAGAACAGCTACCAGAAAACAAAAGTAGAATAATAACACATACCAACCAGTTGCATTGCGCTGCTCATAATTCTTAATTGTATCTTCCAGTTCAAGAGCCTCCGTTACACATGTCAAATACTCACTGCATGTTACAAGGTTAAGTTATCAGTTGGCCCCTGGTGAAATCATTAAATATTTACAGCCAGAAGATAATGAGACATTCACCGGTATGTTGCTGAAATATACTGAGAAAAAAATGTGGAGATAACAAAGAAAGTTCTTGCATTAATTGTTAGAATAAGAATTTTTATCATCAATGTTTTTCAAACACGGATGCAAAATAAGAGCTAGTGAAAATAGATAACCAGGACAAAGTGCTTAGTCAGGAGTGTCAAATGATTAATTCTAGCTGCATCCAGAAGAAAAGAGCAAAATCCATCTTTAGGCCATGATGTATAAGATGTTATTAAAGGGAAAGATCTGCAAAGCAACAGTACCAAAGGTGAATGCCTGGACAAAGGGACAGCTTTCCACAAACATATAAACTAACGGGTAGGCTTTGTGAACTCCAAAAATGTACAAGAAGGAGAAGTCCAGTCAAAGTCTAGTAACACATTCTATTACAGAGGTAACAGACGCTTGTTAAGATCCAAACCTTCAGATATTGGTAAGAGCTAGCAGATATCACTGAAAGGGTCCCGTGCTTTTTGACATTCTAAGACCGTTGAAAGTGTAGTAACAGAGTTTATTACGGAGGTAACAGAGGCTTGTTAAAATCAAAATATATTGTAGGAGCTAGTAGATATCATCGAAAGGGTACCGTGCTTACTTTCCATGTGACCTGCTAGATTGGCATACTATGACTCATCAAGGAATAAGGGGAACTGGATCTGACACTTATTCTTGAACTATAGGATAATACAATTGACTTATGAGGATTTTTTCCGGATGAATAACAAGTACACAGGAATAGGTTCACATGGGCAAGCAGTGCAAGAAGGCACAGTAATGTATGGAAGCAGCAACTTGACATGCAGCATTGACTTCACCTTTTGTATCTATAGTACTCCTCTCGAGCTATACGAAGATTACGCCTAAGTTTTGCCATTGATTTCTCGTCTGTATCATAATCCATGTCATCTTCCCCCAATCGACCCCCTTGCGGTTTGAAAGATGGATCCTCCCTGAACTGTAAATGAAATAAAATATCATGCATGTATTTAGAAAACAAAAAGGAGGAGAAAGAGTATAAGTCAGTAGATACAGAAAAGGAGCCATACCATTTGAACTAACATCTTATCAATAACGTCCATATAAGGCCTCAAAGGATCACGCTTGGACATCTGCTTCGATGTTGCCTGAGCAACCTGATTAAGTTCACCATGCCCAACAGTAGTTTATAAGTGCACGAGAAGAGAACCAGTAAAAGTGATGTAACTTATTTCCTGAGTATCAAACAACCAACGAGCAAAAGTAACTTACTGGGCACACATAAGAGGAACAAACAAACATCATTGACAGTACAATTTGATATTTCTTGGCCTCTCTATCAACATTATTCAATGACATAATATCTCAATAACATTTCAATGCAAGCTGTAACCTGAGTACAGAAATGAGCCCAAACCCGCAGAACAAGGCAGAAAGCATATTTTGAACAAATAGCAGAATCATAAGCAAGACTTACCACAATAGCATTTGATAATTCTTGATGGGCATCATCAAGCTTCACAGCCATTTTGGCAATTTTATGAGAAAGCACCTTCTGACGAGTAGTCCAATCTGCATTTTTCCACATGCTCTTTGGAATTTCGCTCATACCAAAACCAAGAAGGAAAGCACCAGTCACAAGTCCAAAAGTATTTGAGCATGCCATAGCAAAACCCAGTGCATTACCATCCCTATGATTGACAAAATGGACACAAGATTATTTACTAAAATAATCGTAAAAACAGAAGATACAACGGTTGAGTTGCTTCTTCAACTAGCTGACAAAATTCACTTTCTAATCCTTCAACAACATAAGCGACACACTATATACAATTTGGGATCTATTTGACTAACAATGGGATGTGAGCAGATGATAAAGCCAATGAAGGACAAAGTCATTCTATCTAGTTTGGAGAGAGTAAATTAGGAACGGGATAAACAGCCTGTGTATCCTTCCATATACAGCAGCAACCCACATTTTAGATTTAAAAACTATTAAAAATGCTTAGAGCAAAAAGAACGCACCAACGTTTCTGCATGGTAATGAGGAGAATAAGTCCAAGAAGACCGACGACCCCCAGGATGGCATAGAAGACCAAGTTGGCATGTATGCTAGTCTTCAATCGCTCTACAAGTGTAAAGTCTCCAGCATCTTCAAAACCCTGAATGAGGGGAACCACAAGCCTATTCAACAAATATAAATAATGTGTGTTAGGAAACACGTCATAGAAATGTGAAAATGGAGATAGCTCCCAAGAGAAAACTGGAAAATATAATACCAGCCAACTAATAGCAAAATAGAATGTTGCCTATCTATGACACAAATATCTACACAAAGCACTTTGTTACAAACAACAAGCAAAAGGTCTAAGCGAGGCGATCTAGCATCAACATAAGTCAATTTTATTTTAGACAAGACACCAAATTCACATTTTTTGGGCGGATTATGATTGGTTGTATCAATCAGTCAATCATTTCCCAGGGTTGGCTATACTGCAATAATTGGTAATGGAGATAATTAACTGTTGAAGCAGACTGAAACAAAGAGCATCCAGAAACAGATATGACATGAGCAGAAAAAGTTTAAGCATTTTCCATCTTCAGCAGATACACATCCAGAAGCAAACAGATATAAATGGAAGTCCATCATACCATGTAAGTAGGAATGTACTCCAATATGACCAGCTCCAAAAGAATGATATGCCTCCATTACTATGTCCAACTATTGTCTGAACAAAAAGACAATAAATATCAACATGAAATAAACATCATAAACTTTTGTATGAGCATTTACATCAAAGACAACACAGTTTACCAATCTTAATTTCACTAAACTTTGTAAAATTCCTGACATTAGTTAGATACAGAGAGAAAATCCATTCACTAGATTAGAAGACTGGCCAAATATGTTCTTTCAAAATTCAGCTAATGCAAGACACCAGACAACGAGGATCCCATTAGACATGCAATAATTTCATGAACAAACTTGTCTGGCGCCATCAACATGCACAACATACATAAATATAAAAAAAAAATGTCTTTGAAAATGAACCATAATCAAACAAGGTTATTCATTTCAATACTGACCAAAGATTAGATTTAAAACTGCAATCATGCAGAGCATTTGCTGAGACAGAAAATTCCTCATAAACACCCCAGTGGAATTACCACAGGGAGGTGAAAGGGCTACCATATCCACACACAACCACCACCACCACCACCACCCCCAAACAACCCCTGGTGGACCTATTTTTTATGACAATGGTTTCTGGGCCAGCTTGCGCACACCCTAACTATTCCAGCGGGTTCCTGCTAGTCCACCCGCTAAAATCTACGCAGATAGAAAGAAATCACCTAGCATTTTTGCCTATGTTGGAATTTGAAGATGAGGCCTCACTATTCTCCTCCCACTTCATTGACCACTAGGCCACATCTTGGGTGCCACCCTTGGTGGACCTACTTCTCCAATACTCAAAATTTATCTTTTACGACAAAATTAGGGTGCTTCAACAATAACTAGGCTTTAATCCCAACGACTTGATATGACCTACATAAATCCATGACTTTCGAGTTATTCTTGTCTTTCAAGCTTTACTCCAATATTTCAGGTCAGCAAAACATCAAAATCAATATAAAACTAAAATGACTGCAATATAAGAAGGATGATGAAAATGTACCGTCCAAATATCGGCAGGCACAAGGATAATAATGGAGATAGAGGAAAACCAGGTATAACCAACAGTGAAGAACACGTAACGGGGCACGTCTGGACCAGAAAAGTACTTTAATGTCAAAATCACCATGCCTAGGGTTAATGGCAACGAGATCAAATAAAACACCCACATTTTTGTGCGCTTTTTTAAATACAAATTCTATATATCAAATCGCAATTGATAAGATATGGACGGACAATTGATCGGAGACGATCAGAAGGAAGTGATAGGTGACGGTGAGCGAGTTTTATTATTTTTCTCCTTCTGATCGTCTGCGATTTTCCAATTTAGCGAAGAAGGGAAGATGGTACTAGCTAACGTGCGCCGATTGACTTTTCTTTACGTTTGGTCTAAGTTTTTTCTAACGTGAGCGCGATGTGACGTGCGCGTCGTCTTCTTGAACAACTTTTGGGTGTTGGGGTTTGTGAAAATATAATGGCCTACTCAATTTTCGGACCGATAATTTAAAATAATTATTATTTGTAAAGTTATGTATAAATAATTATTATTTTATTAAAATACATAAAATTCTAGTATAATATATTGCATTATGAAATTTTTGCGTATAAACTTCAAGCATATTATATTAGAACTCCAGCATATGAAAAATTTCAGCATATTGATTATGGAGTTTCTACGTATTAACTTCTAGCACGTTATGTTGTAACTTCTTGACATTATGAAATTCCAGCATATTATGCTAGAATCTTATATATAAAAAATTTGAATTTTTTCTAATTTTAGGGGTATTTTTGTTCAAATTTATATAAAATTACTAAATTTTGATTATTTTTAAAATTATGTGTAAATCCGACTATTTCTGTTTTTCTTTTTTTTTCGTTGGGTTTTAGTGCTTTGGGGATACATATATAAAGCCCAACAGATGAAGTTCTGGATTAAGCTTTCCTTTTCTGTTTCTCTTTTTCTTTTCTCTTCGAACAAACGAGAGGGGAAAAAGTCTTTTAGGAGTAACATATACAAAAATACCTTCGGAATTTTACGATTTTAAATGTATTATCGCATTTCTATTTCTAAAAAAATATATTAATAATAAATAAAAAAGTTAATATTAAAGACTTTTAATTATTGAAAGATGTGCTTTGGAATAGACTTGAAAAAAGAAGCATAGTACACGATGAGATAAATGAAGCATTTATTTGCTATTTTGCCTCGTCAATGGGCTATTTTGCTATTTTAGTCATATATGTTTCATTGATGTAGTATTCTTTTCCTTTTAATCGGCTTTAAAAAATACTTTTATTTTTATATTTAAAAATAATTTAAATGTTTTAACCCTAATAATAACATGCTTTTATAATTGTTATTATATATTTAAAATAATAAAGTATTTTAAAATTATACGTTTTTGTTAAAATAGTCGTCCAATCTGAATCTGACAACACATAAAATGGAACAACGAGGGAGTAATAGTTTCGTTACTTTATTGTAATTGCAATAAAATACAGATTAAGACCTAAACTTATTCAAAGTTCCTATTAATCCGCCAAAGCAACAAATTACGTGTCTAATCATAAGTGAACTCGATAATTTCAGCCAATGAAAATCAAGTGTAGAGGCCCCTGAATCCGGCACGAACTTCAAACGCAAATCATAACCGTCCAATCATTTTTAGAAAACACAACTAACGCATTTAATAACCGTAGATAGTGGATTAGAAAAGCACAGGGATAACCATTCTGAACCGTATATACAATTTTGATAACGCGATACCCCCCTCCGCCAACACGTTATATATATAATGCTTAACCTCCATTTCTTATAAACTTTTTAATTTACAACACAAAAAGAGAGAAGAAGAAGAAGAAAAGAAAAGAAGGAAAAAAAGAGATTGCATAAGAGGTTAGTCAAAATGTTCCCGCATATATTTTTGAATTTCTCTTGTATATATGATATATGAAGAAATTGATCGGTTATATTTTCGTTTTTTTCTGTGGAAATTTTGGGGTTAGGGTTTCTGACTATCTTCTAAGTTACAATTGTAGGTGTAGCTGCATAAAGTTAGGGTTTTTACGGAATGTTTGATTTCTATAATATTTTAGGGATTTAACTCTTCTACTTTGGTTCCTATAATAGTTTCGGAGTTTGCTGTTCTATTTTAGGGATTTTAAAAAAGAAAAGAGATTGCTCTCCTTTTTTGTGAAATAGAGACTGCTTGGGTTGGATCCAACCCTTCTTATCCTGTTGCAAATTAGAATATATTTTTCTTTGATTTTTTGAATTTCCTAGAATATTAGGACTAGTCAGCTACTTTTGACACTCATGCTGTTTGAACGTATTTGGAACAATCAAAGAAGAATTAAGAGGTTTATTTTCAAGTGCAAAGTTGAAATCTTCTATCGTTTTTCAGTTCTTTATTTTGTGAAATCCTTGGTGTGTTTTTTCATGTATTAGTGCGAAATAGAGTCTCTCAAGTTTTGTGCTAATAAGAGATGCTAGTGTGAGGCAACACATTATTTTGGTGCTAATTTCAGCATGGATTTCTGTTCTCGACATATTTGAAAAAATCATTACCAAATTAAAAGGTTATATGACTCCCTCAATTTAGCTATTGATATGTCATTCTTTTTGGAATAGTGAGTACATTAATATTGCATTAAGCAATTTTATGTTCTTCAAATTTGCACAATCTGGAGGTTGACTCTGTTTAATCATCAACTTGCAATGGTGCAAGTTGAAAGTCTTAATCTTTCATTTGGTTTCCACCACCTTGTTTTTAGTGCAAAGTTGAAACCCTTCGTTTGTCTTACTTCTTAATCTTATGAAAATCTGGGTGTGTTTCTTCTATAATTGCAAATTTAAGTCTTTCTCATGTCTTGATTTAAAAAAAAAAAACTGTTGGTATTCAGATGGCTCGTACCAAGCAAACTGCTCGTAAGTCTACAGGAGGAAAAGCTCCAAGGAAGCAACTTGCTACTAAGGTCTATTTCTGTTTAGTTTATTCTTGGTCTTCACTAAAATATATTTTGTAAGCATTAGTTTTTAATTTTGCATCTTATGTGTATTAGGCTGCACGTAAGTCCGCTCCTACCACTGGGGGTGTGAAGAAGCCACATAGATACCGCCCTGGTACTGTTGCGCTTCGGTAAGTACATTTTTTTTAAACTTCTGGTTGTCTTTAGAGTTTATCAATTTAACTGCATGCCTAATTAGCATTATATGCCTGCAGTGAAATCCGTAAGTACCAGAAGAGTACTGAGCTCTTGATCAGGAAGCTTCCATTCCAGAGGCTTGTTCGTGAAATTGCCCAGGACTTTAAGGTAGATTTTGTGGATTAATTTTTTGGTTTATGGTTTTTGAATTTACTACTTTTGTGGCAAGGAGGATGTAGCCTATGTTGTTTTCTGGTGATTGATCTTTCTTTGTGTATTTCTTTGTTTTTTCAGACTGATCTGCGTTTCCAGAGTCATGCGGTGCTGGCTCTTCAGGAGGCTGCTGAGGCCTATTTGGTGGGTCTCTTTGAGGACACTAACCTTTGTGCCATTCATGCCAAGCGTGTGACAATTATGCCTAAGGACATTCAGCTTGCCAGGCGAATCAGGGGCGAGCGTGCTTAATTTGATCAACTCTGGCTAGTAGCGTTATTGGTCCTTGTCTGTCTTTTCTTTGTAAGACTTAAAAGACAGTAACTAAATCTAGTAGTAGGGCTTGTTGCTTTGAATTTGTTGGTGGCTGGTGGTGTGCTGTAATTTGTTGGTCTTTAATTTTGGAGAAGTGGGTAAAAATACGATATTTTGTTTGGATCTCTAATGTTTTGGTGTCACACCACTGGTGTCGAACAATGTTCAGTTCTTTCATCTAATGATTAGTTCATGAAGTTGTGGATAATTAATTGATTATGCTGTGCTCTTCGAAAACTAAGGATGCCTTTGTCCCACTGAAACGGTGGTTGGCTTGGATGTGGCCTGTCGGTATTGAAAGTGTGGACTATGTTTTCTGATGCTTCCGTTGTCACTATTCTGAGATATTTGCATCTCTTGCTACCCCGAAGTGAATTAAATCAGTAGGCTCTGCTTAGAAAGGTATTACATTAGAAAAATGTGAGATATTGCATTGATCACCCTAGACTGTATCCTATCCTGATACTAATATAATTTTAATAACTACTACTAAACCTGCTGTATCTTCAAAGCTCAAGTTGTTTTTCATCAGTTATTATTGGCGATTTTAGCAGAATTTATTTATCCTGTGGGGGTTGTTTCGTTCAATTGAGAGATAGCAGAATAGCTAATTCTATCATTTAGGCATAACCAAGCATGAGATAATACAATTTTAAGCATGAGATAATCAACTTTTTAGCATTCCCCTAAGCTAGACAACATTAACTTTTAGATTTAGCTCCTTCACTGTCGAACTGTTTCCATGGAGTAATTACATCACATTAATTCACCATCATAAACTAACAAGTATTTAAAGAATGGTAATAGACGAGTGTAATTAATCCAAAAAATGACTCCTTTGCACAATGCTATGAAGCATTAGCTCTCTTTTTAGTTTTATATCCTTTTTAGCACAAGGGTGATTCATAGAAAGAGGGACATTTTGCTCATCTTATGTCTCAACTCCTTATCCACCATTCACTCTCTCGCTTTTTGTCTAATTTGATTTTCTAACAAACCCCTCGCTAACGGCGCAACTGCTTTTCTCTGACTCATTTGTAGTGGCTGTAGATATTTTCCCAAATGTCGTGTGTGTACTATCGCTTATCTTTGAAGTACAGAGGCTTTCTCGGATATAATTGTTTCCTTTCACGTTTTATCCTTAAAGTTTTATGATTTTGTCTGGTTTCTTGTTTCTTGACCATTGAGTTTGCATGAGTATAAGATTGATTCTTTAGCAACTTTGAGGGATTTGCACATCTGGATCTGGGTGTATTTTGGACAACTTTGCCCAGTAACCAAACAGGGACGCCTTGGGTCTCAAATTTGATTCAAGCACCTCCTTTTTTTTTTCTTGAAATAAATCCATCCAAGGTATAAAAACTTTTTCTTTCATCCTTCATATTCTTTATTCACTTTTTATCTGGGAAATTATACAAATTGATTCTTGATTCTTTTCTCCAGGATAGTGATTTTTTGGTGTAACATGGATTATGGTTTTTTCCCGGAATTTTTTATCATTTGTGATTGTCTTAAAACATTAAAATAACTAAGCATCACCCAAACACGCAGTGTCAGCTATATGAATCCTTTTTGTCCATATCACTCCATTTATATCTGTCTCAACCTGATATTGTTTTAAAAAAATTGATTTATCTAGCATTAGGAGTTGTTTACATTTTTTTACTCGCATATAAATCTGATAAGACTAAAAGGACTCTCAAAATTGGTCCTTAAGTAAACGTACTAACACGACTAAAGTTTAATTCCAACTAATTTAATATGTTGTTTTTGCTTGTAGAATATTGGATTAATAGACTTTTAATCATGCAAGAGCAAATGAGAAAACATCAAGAAGAGCTAAAGACATTGAAGAAATTGTATATTAATACTGCGCAAGAAGCATTGAAGGTTAGACAAAACAATATCAAGTCTTTGGAGTTGGAGATAGAGAGAGCAGAACAGTCTCCTCTTAAGTTAGCAGAGAAAGATGATAGCTTAAGGAAATTGAAAGAGGAATTGAGTAATGCAAAAGAGCATAAGGCTCAGGCAATGGATGTATTATCCAATTTTAAGAAAAGGGTTCGTGAACTAGAAGCTGATGTAGCGAATAGAAGATTATTGGAGTCTAAAGTATTTGATTCTTTAGCATCACAGACAAGAGAGTTTGAGCAAACTAAGATTGAACTTGAAAAATCTAAGGTTGAGATATCTTCCCTTCATGAGAAGATTGAATCACTAGAGGCTTCGTCCATGCAAAATAGCAGGCACGTGAATTATTCTTGCGATGGAAAGATTGCTAATTCGTTGGCGAAGGAAGTGGGATGCCTAAGGTTTGAACTTGGATTGGCGAAGGCGAATTTGGATAAGATTCAAGAAAGAGAGAAGTTTGCTTCTTTAAAGGCCAAGGCTTTGAGTGATGAGATGATCTTGGTTAGAAAAGAACTTAAATTGGCAACTGATGCAGAAGAAAAGAACCAAAAGGCGTTGGATGATTTAGCGTTAGCGTTGAAGGAAGTAGCAAGCGAAGCTACTGCGGCCAAGGAAAAACTTAGTGCTTCTCAATTAGAATTAGAACAAGTAAAAGAAGAGGCATTACAATTGAAACAAATGGTCAGAAATTCTGAAGAAGAAAAAGCTCTTGCTCAGCAGGAGACTGCTAGACTCGCCGAGTCTCTTAAAAATGCTGAGCATATGACTAGACGAGCAAAGAAAGAAATTTACAAATTGAGGCACATATTGAAGCAGGTTATAAATGAAGCGAACGCTGCAAAGCTTGCTGCTGATCTAGCTAGAGATGAAAATTCTCAACTCAAAGATTCCCTAGCTGAAAAGGAGGAATCACTTTGTTTTCTTACTCGAGAGAATGAATGCCTTAGGATTAATGAAGTTGCAGCTCATGAAAATGTCAAGGAGTTAAAACGGTTGCTTTCTTCGTCATCACTGAAAACTGAAGACAAGGATCAAGAAGAGGAGAAACATTATGACCTCAAACTTAATGAGCTGAAGCTTCAACGAGAACAGGAAGATTTAGAAGTGAAAATTCAAGACGAGGATCCTGAAAAAGTCGAGGCACTTAAGGGCTCAATATTTGATACAACAAAACAGGAATCTCATCATCAGAGAGTGTCTTCATCTGCCTCTTTAGATGATTTTGGAACATCAAGAACAGAAGATTTTGATCATCCAGATTATAATCATCTCGATAATTCAGATAGTGGTAGAAGTCCTAGTAATAGTCGGAGGAAAAAAGCGTTGTTTCGAAGAGTTGGTGACCTCATAAGGAGGAAGAGTTTCCATAAGAGGGAACCATCCAGTTAGTAGGCCCTTGTTCTGTATATACAACCTGAAATTGTACAGTTATTTTAAGTGGTACGGTGCAGTAAACTCCCGCTATGCGCGGGATCCGGAGAAAGGCAAGACCACAAGGGTCCCTTGCATTTTTCAAGAGGCTGTTTCCACGGCTCGAATCCATGACCTCGATCACATGACAGTAACTTTACCCGTTACGCGAAGGTTTCCCTTCGAAGCTCCATTTATCAGAAGCAAAGTAGTTGCAGCCTGCCAATTTTTTATATCATCAAGTTGTTATTTTAATCTTCAATATTAGCTTCATTAGATCGAAGTATGAATGTCGTTCGATGTTATAACACCATGTACATACATGATTTTAATTTCATTTTTAGATGGTAATTTGTAAACAATTCAGCATATTCGGGTCACTGAAAGAAATAACTCGTGGCGTCTGTATCTTGATTCCTCCCTATACTGTGATGACTTAGGACATTAAAGAAATAACTTAATATGTAGCAAGGAACCATAGTCGTCCAATGTACTCTTGAGATGTTGAATTGGAGTTTGTAATAAGGTGAAGAATAATAAGATTTGTGCCATAGAAATTGCAGACTCAGGCATAAAGCTAAAATGGGGTTATTACCCGGTTTAACCAATATATCATAAAGCTGAAATAGTTTTTTTCTTTTTATGTGGTGGTGTTCGGACCAACTTATGCGCAGTTCAATTAATCCATAGGTATATCATGGCTTAAACTAACAACAACAACAACAACAAATCCAGTGGAATTTCATACTTGAAATATGGGGAGGATAATGTGTACACAGACCTTACTCTTACCTTAAGCTTATATCAAGGCTTAAACTGATAGGAAGAAATCAGCTAGCGGATTTTCACACATCTAACGAAATGTGAACTATGGTCTTTCCCGTCATTCCTGCTTTATTAACCACTAGGCTGTGCCATCTAGTACCTTAAGGTTGAAGAAGTGGTCTTTAATCATGGTAGGCATTTGATTAACTCAAACATTTAGTTACAAAGTTGCACCTACCACTATTTAGCACTTCCAAAGGAACATGAAATCCTTGCTTTTTTCCATTACAAATGTTCAGCCATATCAGAGGCGTTTGGCAACACACACGTAAGTTATTCCAAAAGCTACGGGAGACGTGTTTAATAGGGGCAATTTTGCTTGGGTTGAGGACTTGAGGTTTTCAATAGCCAATAGGTCGTAGCTTTAGTTCACGTCTAAATGAAAATTTGACAAGTTTGAGGCGATATACTCAGCCTTCTAAATACGCTAATAAGTTTACAAGAAAAATTGCGCATGCTTAAGAAGGCGCCATATTTTTATTGGATTGATATAAACACCTAGTGCAAGTAAGTTTTTACTGATTAAGACAGTCATGTAATGACAATCATTCTATGTCCTCTTAAAGCATCAAACTAACATATAAAATCAATCAAGATCCAACAATTCAATAATTAATCCCCAATGCTTAAATTTTGGCTTTTGATCACTCCTCTCTTAATAATTTACACTTTTGTCCTGAGTTGGCAAATTTTGCTCGCCTCCGAAGTTGCTCAGAGTTGAGGCAACACGTTAAAAGGGGAGGAGAGATTTTTGACTCATGTACTTTGTACGCCTTAGGTAATACACCATTTAATATTCAAAAATCGAAGTATAGGTAGAGACATAATAACAAAATCAAAACCCTTAATTAGAGGTCTCGGGTTCAAGTTCCTGTCTAGGAAATCACTTTTGTTATGCAGTGTTTTGCCCCTGGACTTTCCGGCGGGAATCCGAATTTAATCGGGGTCCAATATGGATACCGGACACGGGACGGGGAAAAAAAACAAAATCAAAACCGGAATTAAGGTTTGATTTCGTTCAAATCAAAAGACACCTACACCTTTTGGGAGCAGCTAACTTTTTCTGACATATGTTGAAGGCTAATTTATAATTGGAGTAGAAAACCTAAATTGTTTATGATTTAGTATTTGTTAGTTTCTTTAATTCATATATAAAGAGGATTTGTAGTCAAAATAATATTGGGATGAGTTGTCTAGTTTTAATAAGAGTAGGTTTTACCCAATTATAAATAGGAGTCCTAGTACTTATTCTCTCGTAGTCTTTTCTCGTCTCTTGTTTCTCGAGTATTGAGTTTGCATGAGAATAAGACGCCCTTTTTTTCTTGAAAGTAATCCATCCAAGGTTTACAATTTATTCAAGGTATTAATCCTTTTCTTTCATCCTTCATATTTTTTATTCAATTTTATCATGGAATTATACAATTTGATTCTTGATTTTTGTCTTTCGGGGAGTACTTTTTTTTTTTTTTGGGTGTAACATGCATCATGGTTTTCGTTCAAAACTTTTTGTATCTTTTCATCATTCATGATTGTTTTTTGACAAACAAAAAATCCGATACGCCTCAAACATTATGAATTATGTCCATATGGCTCGATTTAAGCACATCTCACTCAAACATTATAAAAATACTAATTCTTTTAGTGGTAGAAGTTTTTTAGATTTTCTATTGGCACATAAAGTTCTTTTTCAAAATTTAGCATTTATTTACAAATTGCATAATCATTCTGCTGGGTGTGTAAGAACAAAGTCTCACTTGAAAAATAAAAAAGAAAAATAACTACTTACAAAGAGTTGGATACTCTTAATGGAGTGAGACCTTTTGGAAAAAACCGTGTTAGCTTAGTTCAAATCGAACAATATCACACCATGTTAAGAGTATCTTTGGGCCGTTTTAGCCCAACAACTGGTATCAGAGCTAATGGTTTGACGGGATGAGTATGAAGATAGAAGAGTGATGGTGTAGGGTCCGGCTTAGTGCCTTTGCTGGTCTACCGGCCGATTTACTAGCTTTACCCATAGCTTTAAAGACACATACTCTACTCTGAGCTTTGGTGACCATAAATACTCGGATCATATTGGTGGCACCCAGTTAATCTCCAAATTAGCCCATGAATAGTAATCGGTCATGTGGAACTTAGTTCAAGGGGAAGATTGTTGGGTGTGTGAGCTTGGCCCAAAACGGATAATATAATACCATATTAAGAGTATCTTTAGACCGTTTTAGCCCAATAAATTCATGTCATTTTTCTCCGGTTTAATTATGAGTTGGTACCACGCAAAAAACTTAATCCCGACTAATTGGTATATTGTTTTCACTTGCAGACTATCCTATTAATAGACTTTTAATCGTGCAAGAGCAAATGGGAAAACTTGAGGAGGAGCTTTGGCACATGAAAGAGGTAGCTAATGAGGACAGTGTGAAGGCAACTGGGGAACTATTAACAGAGCTAAGGACTTCGAGGGAACTGCATTCTAATACTCAAGAAAAATTGAAGATTAAATATAAGAATATTTTGTCTCTGAGGTTGGAGATTGAGAGAGCAAACGAGTTTCAGCTTTGGTTAGCAGAAAAAGAAGCTAGTTTAGGAAAATTGAAAGAGGAATTGAATAGTGCAAAAGGGAATGAGGCTCAGGCGATGGATTTATTATCCAATTTCAAGAAAAGGGTTCATGAACTACAAGTTGAAGTAGAGAATAGAAGATTATCCAAGTCTAAAATATTCGATTCATTGGCATTGAAGTCAAAGGAGTTCAAGCAAACTAGTAGGCATTGTGATGGTTCTTGCCATGGGAAGATTTCTTGGGAGAAGGAACTGGAGCGCCTTAGGTCTGAAGTTGGATCAACGAAGGCAAATTTGGCTAAGACCGAAGAAAAGGAGAAGTATGCTTCTTCAAAGGCCAAGGCTTTGAGTGATGAGATGCTATTGCTTAGAAAAGAACTTAAATTGGCAACTGATGCAGAAGAAAAGAGCCAAACCGGAAGCTACTGTGGCCAAGGAGAAACTTAGTGCTTCTCAATTAGAACTAGAACAAGTAAAAGATGAGGCAAGACGATTGAAACAGATGGTCAGAAACACTGAGGCTAGGTACCAAAAGCTTTTGGACGAGGCAAAACAGGAAACTCTTGCTCAGCAGGAGACTGCAAGACTCGCCGAGTCTCTTAAAGATGCTGAGCATATGACTAGAGCAGCAAGGGAAGAAGTTTATATATTGAGGGACATATTGCAGCAGGTTATAAATGAAGCATGCGTTGCTAAAGCTACTGCTGATCTAGCTAGAGATGAAAATTTTCAACTCAAAGATTCCCTAGCTGAAAAGGAGGAAAAACTTCGGTTTCTTGCTCGAGAGATTGGACAAGCAGCCGAGGAAATTTTCAGCGTCAAACCTATTGAGCTGCTTCAACAAGAACAGAAAGATTTAGAAGCAAAAATTCAGGATGAGGATCCTGAAAAGGCTGAGGCGCCAAAATCAGAGCCCCATACACCAAAACAGGCATCTCATCATCGGAGAGCATCCTCATCTACCTTCTCAGATGATTTTGGAACACCAAGAACAGAATTCTCCGGTCATTCAGATACCGATTAAAGTCCTAGTAGGAAGAGAAATGTATTATCTCGAAAAATTGATGATCTCAAAATTAGGCGTTTGTTTTTCAGATACATCTTGGAATGGGATAGTTATTTTCAGTTTTGAAGTTTTAATACTATGCACAAAATGCTTCTTTTATTACATGACAAGAAATTGCACCCTGACAAGTGTTTTATTTATTCAGTTGTTCTTTTATTATTCAATATTAGCTTCATTAGATCTAAGCATGAATGTCCATTCAAGTGAATGAAAATAATTTCACTTAAATAGTTATTTCAAATCCTTTTGAGTATTCTGTTTGCTGAAAGAAATAAATCATGGTGGCGCCTGCATCTTTGTTGCTTCCAAGATTAGGGTGCTTCACTATGCAGTATTGTATGACCTAGGACATTAAAATATTTGTGCCATAGACATTGTAGTCATCCAATGCATATTGAAATGGAGTTGGAAATAAGGTGGAGAAGAATAAGATTTGTGCTATAGGCATTGCAGACTCAAACAACAAGGCTCACACTCCTAGTGCATTGTTTCGAAGAGATTGTTAACTTGTTTGTTGTGATTTATTACCTGGTTTGACCTATATTTAAAGTGGTCTTCAATCATTGTTGGCGTTTGATGAGCTCAAATATTTCTTCACCAAAAATTAGATGCATTAAAACCTTGCACCTGAATGTTTGTCTGTTTTTGTTCAACGAACAAACAAGGACCTTAGCTTGGATACCATAAGAACTATAGAAACAGATAGAGGATAAATAGGTTAGGGGTCGACTTGTTGCCATGATGCTGGCGCCAGTAAAGTTTAATACTACATCCATTCCATTTTATGTGACACTTTCTTTTTTAGTCATCCCCAAAAAGAATGAGAGCTTTCTATATTTAGTAACAATTCAACTTTAAATTTCCCCTTTTATAGAAAAACCAGCAAGCTACGGCTTCAAAGCTTACCTTATCTCGTTAAGTTTACCCTTAATGAGATGATTTCTAGCCACACAAATTTCTATGGATTATTTTAGACCACAAATTTTAAAGTCTTTATTTCTTAAATTACATGCCCAGTCAAACACCTTCACATAAATTGGGATAGAGGGAGTGGAACATATCCATGAGCTCGAGTCATCAAGAGAGTGCGGAAAGGAAAATCTGTTTGGTTACTAGGCAGAGGGGTTTGTGGGATGGGCTTTACCATATCCAACTTACATCACAAACTAAAGCCAAAACACTATGTAAACATTGTGAACAAGACAATGAAATTGGTAAATTTAAATGGAGAACAAATGCTCAATTGGTCATTCCAATCAGGAAAAAGAAGCATCCAAATACAGGAGAGTTGCAGAGATAAACAATGATCTTTTAACTCATGACCCAAAGCAAACAAGTTGAAATCCTATATCAGAACTGAACACAAGTGAAAGCCTCCTACTTCCCCATATTCCTCTCCATACAAACAAAACGCCAGAGATGCGCAGCACTGGACCTTTCTTTAAAGAATGACAACTTACAATTTTTAGGTCTCACAAATCATAGGGGAATTAGAACTGCAAAGATCTTAATTAAACCAATAAACAAAGTTTAACATGGCATTCAAATCCTGAATTAAAGATTTTCACCACTTTTAGTGCTCCTCATTATCCGGTTTTGCTACTTCTTTCATCTCCTCAGTTCCCTCGTCCTGCAAAAAGCCCATACATGACTTAGCAAAATAATCACACGAGTATTTAAGGAACAATCTCATTAACAAGAGAACAGAAAGAACTACCTGCATGTCGGAGGTCCACAAAGTCAGATTATCGCGAAGAAGCTGCATTATCAACGTACTATCCTTGTAGGACTCCTCCCCCAACGTGTCAAGCTCAGCGATCGCCTCATCAAAGGCCTTTTTAAAATAAACACAACCATAAGGTAAGATGTCTAAATTCCGACCAAATATTCAAACTAAAATAACAAATCATGACTTTTTTGCTTACCTGTTTGGCGAGATTACAAGCACGATCAGGAGAATTCAATATCTCATAGTAAAATACAGAGAAATTGAGAGCTAGCCCCAATCGAATGGGATGTGTAGGTGCCAGTTCCGCATTTGCAATATCCTAAAAAGAACAAGATGAATATTTCAATTTCATACTTCAATACAATGTAAAACCAAAATTTTCTTTAGCATTTGCGTAATTCTCCATCATTTAATAAATCAGGACAAAGAACTGGTCCAATTGCTAATGAAATCAAAAACCGGATATTTTTCTCCAACATTTGCATATTTTTCCCGTATTTCTATTTAATCAGGACGAAAATTTTATGCAATTAATAACGAAATTAAAACCGGATATTATTTTCCAGCATTTGCATAAATTTTCATTAATTTTTAACAAAACAGGAAGAGAATTTGTTGCAACTGATAATTAAAAAATTCAAAAGCAAACCTGAGCGGACTTGTAAGCCGAAAGAGTATTCTCAGCAGCTTCTTTTCTCTCCGCTCCGGTCTTAAACTCAGCCAAATACCGATGATAATCTCCTTTCATTTTCAAATAAAACACCTTAGAATCTCCGGTAGAAGCAGCGCCGATGAGATTCGAATCGAGCAGCTTGAGTATACCGTTACAGATCGATGTCAACTCCGACTCGATCTTAGATCTGTAAGTTTTAATAGAGGTCACGTGATCTTCGTTGCCTCGGCTCTCTTCTTTTTGCTCGATAGAGGAAATGATCCGCCACGAGGCTCGTCGTGCTCCGATCACGTTTTTGTAAGCTACGGAGAGAAGGTTACGTTCTTCGATGGTGAGTTCCTCGCAGCCGTCCGCGGTGGTTGCGACCTTCTCCATGAACTCTATCATCTCCTCGTACCGCTCGGCTTGCTCCGCAAGCTTCGCCATGTACACGAATTCATCGCGCGACGACGCCATCGATGTTTGAAGGGAGAGGGAGAGAGAGAGAGAGAGAGAGAGAGAGAACTGAGAATATGAAATGAAAGAGCGGTTTTGGGATTTTCTCACTTCAAGTTTGATTTTTGTGCGCGCTAATTGAGACTTTCAGATTTGTGGGCCAGGGCCATGGAAACTCTAGCCTCTAGGTTTGGCCCATGATTGTTGACTGGGACGAGAAAAAATTCTCCTAGTGCACCTCGGATTGGTAGGCTTCACACAAATAAAATGTTAGGTGCAAGAATAAATTTCATATTCGTAGCTGAAAAAATCGGTAGTTTACGGTGTAAAAATTTCTTAATAGCGTGAGACTTTTTGGGAAAAGTCTTACGGGTTTGGTCCAAAGCGGACAATATCACACATGTTAAGAGTATTATTGGATTGTTTTAGTCCAACAACTTGTGTCAAAGCTCAAGTTCAGCGAAATAAGTATGGTGATGGCTGAATGATGGTGGGGGCTCGATTTGCTTACTCTTACGAGCTTGGCGACGCACACACAAGAAAAAGCTAATTGTAGGCGTCGATTGCCATAAATATTCTGACAATGTGGGTGGCACATAGTAAATTTTGAAGATTGAACTGCAGCTCATGGTAATCAGCCACATGGAACTTAGTTGGAGAGGGATTATTAGGTATGCGAATAAAGTCCTACATTGGTAGGTGAAAAGATTATGAGTCTGCATATAAGGTGTAGGAATCTCTTAATGGTGTCAGGCTTCTTGGGAAAAACCATGCAGGTTTGACCTAAAACGGACAATATTACACCATATTAAGAGTGTCATTGGGCCGTTTTAGCCCAACGTAGAATTGAGAAGAATTAACCTGAATAGCACCTCGCTGATCGCTCTCTATATATATTATTATAAAAGCACAGATATTTTATGCCAAATATTAAACGACTAAAATATTATCAAAATATTGATTGACTTTTATGTCCTTAAATATTTATATAATTAAGGATATAACTGTAAATTATTCAAGGGTGGAATTCTTTTTCAATTAGGATAAAGTAATCCATTACTCTTGGGATATCTTCTACAACCATGTGCAGACATACTTCTTTTCGGATCATATGTACTCATATAAATTTGAATAACTTGATCTACTTCTCCTTTTTCAATTTGAACGTATTGAGAAGCCGAACACTTCTGTAAAGTAAACCAATACATCGGGATAAATAGTTGTAATAGGGTTTAACCGGGGGAAAATAAGAGTAGATGGTTGGCTAGACCATTTCAATTTTAATTGGAAAGCACTACGTTCTCTATGTAAGTTTTGTGTTTTGTATTGTTAGCCTATGTACCTTCCAGAAGCAAGGGAACAAACAGATCTTTGTAATGCAAATTGTAATTAAGAATTTTAGCTAAATAATTAATATTGAGTGCATATACGAGTTTCTTTAACGGATCGTCATTTATTGAAGGTTGAATTTTATTTTCAATTTCGATTATTCTTTTCATTGTAAATTAAAATATTTTTTCCTTTTTAACATAAAATTATTCTTTCTATTAGATATACTTTAATATTCAGAATTTCACCTAATATAAATAAATACCGTGAAGTTACTTCTCCGATATTTCTTAAGTAATTTTTTTTGTAAATTTGAAGAGGCCAATATTCAGGGTTTAGAATAAATATGAAAAGTGCCTAAAATATTTACAGCTTTAAAATTTGTTTTATTGACAGTGAATGTTGAGAAAATAGAATGCGAGAAAGGATTTTGTTGTTTGGCGGTGGTGTTGGTGCTTACCTCGTTACAGAACATGAGAATTTATTTGGAGAGAATATTTAACGTTGAGCTATGATCATAGTAAAATATGACGATATGCTTAAGGGGAAAAAATGGTGTTTGTGACTTTGTGATGTACAATATATGTGGTGTGTGAAATTGGAGTGATGAGAGTGGCGTAGGGTCTGTCAAATTGTGATAATGGAAGAACGTGCCGAAAATAAAAAATTGTTAAGAAAGAAAAATTTATTAAAAGTTACTATTAGATTTTTTCTTTTAATTAAGTGAATTTGCCGTATTAGATAATAAAATTGATTTTATACTTAGAGTAGATGTTGTTTGTCTTGAACGTATAACAAAATTGTTAAGGTAGATTTGATCGTTTTTCCAAAATAATTGGTTGTCAAACCCAATGATAATATTAGTGGTGAAAATATTTTTATTATTAATACATTATGAAGTTCATTTTTCGCTTATGTATATTAGTGTCATGCATGTATATATTAGGCAAAGTTAAAAATATATCCATCGTGTTGCTGAGAAATTTGTATTCATAAAATGGCTTTTGTAATGGCTATGTACAAATTTTGACAATAACATCATAAATGCAGATGAATTATGATAGGTCAATGTGCTTCTAAACATATGTCTATCCCCAAGTTAAACTTTTGCATCCAGAAAATGAAGGATATTTTTTTAAATTTGTTCAAAAATAATTTTTAATACGCTCATATTTTGCAATGACCACAAATAAAGTACAAGGACAAACAATCTCAAACGTTGGACTGTATTTACCGTAACATATTTCTCACACAAGGATTCCATATGTTGCACCTTCAGAATGAATACCAATATCGATAAGAAGAGTACCGGTCATATTGCTCTATAGCAACCAAAGCATCAAAAGGGGTCATACACAAGAATATGTGTACAAATAAGTCTTAGGTAAGATATCATCACCTTGCATATTTCTAAACTATACCTACATAGTAATATTATCTAATCAGATTGATCATTTTGTAGGTTCAGGTGATGTCCAATCATTTTGAGTTCAAGTATTATGCTAATCTAATGATATTTTTCGACATTTAAAGTATTTATTGTTCTTTCATATAAATAATTTACTAAATTATTATGTGTCATTATTAACGTGCAACGCACGTTGATAGAAACTAGTATATATTATTATAAAAGCATCAATACAACATTAGTTTACAAAAATAACCTTATAATATTAAGCATAATAACTCACAATGAAAGGACGTAATCAGAATTCTAAATGTTAGCCTTGTAATCCTATTAGTTGTAGGATATAAATAAATAGTACGCGTTAACATATACATCTATTATCTAAACCTAATACCAATGGTTAGAATTCTATTAGTATGATTACTTTTGGAATAACATGTACATCTATTACCTAAAACTTAATACTAATACTTCTAGGAACATGTTATACTTTTTATAAAGTCATATATTTGACAACGTATGATATTGTCCAAATTCAATCGTATTACTAATTTATTAAGAATATATTAAATTGTCCGAAAAATAAATATAATATTAATAGTCCAAAATAAGCTTATAATATCTGACGCCGAAACTCAGGAAAGACAAAACAAGAAATAGCACACCTTAGTATGAAGACGTGTAGTAATAGTAGAGACTTAACTCACGTTAATGATATTAACGGTATGAAAGCCGTAATTCTATTTCTTCAAAATTGATAAAGACATCATCAATTCCATTTGCATCCTTCAAATTCTACTTCCAATATGCATGATATACGCTATTATCCTATTTCTTTATGGACATCAACGATGATATATAGTAGACTAAATTAAATTTTGATGTTCCTTCGCTTTTCCAGTTTGAATCATATTCCCAATTTTATTTTGATATGAAGAGTTTCTTTAGAAAAGGAGCCAAACATTTTTATAAAAGAAGTCATTGTTCCATGTTGTAAAATCACAAACACGAATATTAGTTGACCAAAATATTCTTAAATTAATTTAGATGGAAAGAACATAGCTAGAAATAGCACATTTTAGGATGAAGAGTTGTAATCGAAAAGGTTTCTAATCATGTTTCTTTTTGGACAATAACGACACTTTGACCAATTTTCATCTTCTAAGCTATGAGCTTTTTGTTGTCGGCTTCAAATTAAAATAAGGGTGTAATGGAACTAATTACTTATTTTTCTCAAGCAACTGAGCATTTTTGAAGTATTTAATAAATTGTGCTCTAATTTTTACTGTCTTCCGATATTCTTGGGTTTTTAAAAATTAACAATCTATAATCACTAGAAAAACTATTATTTCAGTTTCCAATTAAGTGAGAATTTGATTCTAATGACGAAGAATCTCTTTTTAGCCATGATGATCTAATAGAAACGGGGACATCGAATTTGTGTACCTGTTGACAGCAACAGAAGATTGTTGAAATTTATGTGACAAAAATTGCTCCATGCCGATTCTATTTCACTTTGGAAATAAAATTTTTGATTCCACAAACTAAATGTCCTCTGTGTATTTCTTGTGAGAAGAAAAGGAGAAGCGTTGTCTGTATTTTTCTTCTTCTTCTTGTATCTCCGAAGAGTACGTATTGTTCCCTTTTATTTTTGTTAAGGAAGAAAACAGTTCTAAAGAAAAATTATTCTCACCCAAAAAAATAATCGTGCAGAATATGTTCCCACAAATTTAACGTGTGAAGTAACTTCTCATAAGAAGTTATTTAATCTTATCTATTCATAAATAGGTCGGATCACTCCCACATGGAACAACCCCCGACCCAAATTGAAAATAAATCCAACGAGCCAGAACCAACGAACATCGACGGGAAAGTTGATTGCTTTGGACAAAGTAGATCCAATCATACTCTTATGAACTTTTATAAGGGGGAAAAGATATGTGGGGAGTGGGGGTGGGGGGAAAGGGATTCTATGTAAGGAAGTAAGCAATTCAAATACACTCTTGTATGAATTTTGATATTCGACATAGACTATAACTAAGAAAAGAACATAAGACTAAAAATATAGTAATTATTTATCTTTTCCTGACAATTAAGAGAAAGGGCATAAAATTTCATGCGTGATGGAGATGTGAATCTAATATTCCAATTAAATTTAAGATGATGTTCTTATGAGGAGAGGACTAACGAGTTGAAATGAGTTTCAATATATATTTGAGACTTTGAGTTATTCAATATGGGTTTCTTTACCTTCGATTGATTTGGATTGGAAGAATTATTTTCAAAGACGATGCTGTGGTTTTAGACAATAAACCTAACAAAAAAAAAGTTTTAGAAAACATGTATTCTAATTCTTACATTCTTGGTAGTAACTTTGTAGTGGAATGTGAGTAATGAATCCATATTCGTTAACGAAAATATTTTAATAAAATTAAAATGGATTGTGTTCCTTTTCTCCCCCATTGCCTCTACGGAGTGAAGGATGAACTTGGTTGCCTGAGCATTGAGTTTTGGAGCGCTTGATTGTCGGTGGGGAGCTAGGGGTTGGAAAAGATGACTTTAAATTTCTATAAATTGAATAGATTAAACAATTAATCAAAAATCAAAATAGAAATCGCACTAAATGTGTTTGTAAAATTATACATATGGAATCAAAAGAAATTCATTTAACAATACATATGATAACAAGAATAAACCCAACTCTCATAAATACTTGATCATTATCTGAATCTACAAACATGATCAATTTAATTAAGTTAGTTAGATAATATATGAATCTTATAAAGCCCAATTGTCCAAGGGAAAATGTTAATTATTTGAATATCTACGTGTCATTGTTATCGTGTAATGCACATTCATAGAAACTAGTATATTATAAAAGTATGAATACAATATTGATGGACCAAATTAGCCTTAAAAAATTAATTAACTTTTGTACAAAACTGTAAAACTATTTTAAGTCGTTAATTGCGACCAAACTAAATCACCTACTCCTATTTTCTCTCCTAAAACTGCAATTAGATATTAATTAGAACTCCAATTAGTTAAAGTTCTGTCCTACTTTTTTCCCGTAAATTCCATTCACGTTCTGCCTAGAGGAAATAGACAGAAATTCAAATTTCTTTTAGGTGTAAAATCTACTAAGCTATCATAAGCAAATATCTAATCATCGGAATTAAATCTGCTTATTTCTATTTCAAGAACATTTTGTTCTCCTATTTAGTTCTTCAAAAAATAATTCCTTAGCAGATATAAAACTATAATATTTAGGCTTGATCTAATATTTAGAATTTTGAAGTCAACTATTAAATTTTTGAAGAATTAACCCAAATAGTCATCCACCTAATCTTTTAAACTAAAATAACTAGCAGATATATCATGTATATATATAATTCATGTGTAATATATATATAACTGTGTAAAATCAATATATATCAACTAGAAAAAGCAAATATTGAATCTAGCCGCCTATTTACGTAACAATACTATTCACTTGGACAATTTATCACTATGCAATATAATCATGACTTTACATAGACTTTCAATTCCTATTCCCTTCTCTTATAAATACGAAGTATAGAGTATTTTCAGGTCGTATAAACATTTTAAGGTATAAGCTGGATTTTTGTCGAAAAAGAAATCACGTCTAACAACTGTCGCAAGAAATTTATATCTTTCACGGATGATGAAAAGCTAAAGGTAGAGTCAAATGGAACTATGGCCACTTGAAAAATATACTAAGAAAGATCTCATTGCATTATTGATGTATGACAGCCAGAGTCATCAACATTATTTTTCTTATCAAGAAAAAGATGATCTTTAACATATATGCATGTATTATTTTCTCATCCTAGAAATATATATATTAACGCAAACAACCTAACATTCTTTGTATGATTAATTATATAAATATCACCTCGGACGTGATTCATATTTGAATACTAAAAGCATATATGATTTTGTAAAAAGATATTAGGTGAAGTTTTTCGTTTGTTGCCATATTTAATTGATATACATATTTCTTTCTGAAAGATTAAAAGCTAAATTGACCATATAGCAAACATCCGCAAATAAAAACAGATAGCGGCCGGTTCTTGTGGTTCTTCTTTGGGGCATCAAAAGTCGTCAGTATTGAAAAGGCCCTGGCATTACCTTTCAGAAATCTAGTAGGACAGCTCACCGAGCCTATGGTGGACGTTGATTGGATTGTCGACGATTACGACTATTCAAAGGTATTTTTCCGTTAGCTGGAGTAGGAAGGGTGTCGACGTCGATAAGTTATTATATATATAAGATAATTAAGGTTTAAGGAATCTGGGTGATCACGTGGTATTTATTAGGATTAGGACTGAGAAAAATTATCGTTTATTTCAGACAGCCCGAATCATCGCTTTTATCATCAACAGAGAGAGTCGCTCGATCCCGACCAGCAACTTCTAAGGAGTAGGGGCGTCAAAGCTTGCCCAACCAAGTAAAGAGGCTTGGGGATAGAGGGTTTTCCAGGAGAGAGAAAGTTTTCAGGTTGGATTTTTTTAGATCAAATAGTACTAGTTTGATAGATAGAGGTGGTGAAATCTAACCTTTGCATCGTTCTTCTTTGACAAGGCGGGTCGCTTGAGTGTCAAAACCAAGCGGTGGTTGTTTTTCCTAAAGGGCCAGCATTTTTTTTTTATTTTCAACTAATGGGATATCAAATTTGCATGTACATAAAATTAACAAATTCTACACATAAAAATAACGAATAAGTATCCTAGGTTTTTATGCAAGTAATTAAATTTGAAGTTCCATAAGTTATGAAACATGAATGTTTAAAAACAAGGAAATGCTAATTATTTTTACTCTTTCTTCATTAAATTTGTGTACTTATAATAATACTACATCTATCTATCCCCTCAAGTTAATCAATAGGGAATCATTTCTTTGACAAACTATTTAACCAATTCCAACATCCAGAATTTTCGCAAGCAAGAGAGAAGACAAATAAAAAATATATGCATCGACTTCAATGATAACTTACAACTAAAATTCTCAAAGTCCACAATATATATTGAAGTACTATTCTTGTCTATATGCAATTGGTAAAGGGATTAGCTTGATGAGTTACTGGAGTGTATTTGATGTGTCAAGATACTCAATTATAGATTTTTAATAGTAGTGCATTAGTAGGAGTTAGATGAAAATTATCAAGTATATAAATTTAAATTAAATTAGGGTAAGAGGCACTTTAAAGTGTTCTTATGCAAGTAGAATTAATGTGGATATAGAACTTTAATTTTAGAACCGGTAGAACATAACTATTAAAATTGTAAAAAATGGGCTCTTATAAGAAATGCTGATAATGTTTGGAAAGAGTAGAATGAAGCAGGATACCAGGAGAGGACTCCTAGGATTATCATGGACCATGATTTTCTAATTTCTTTTTTCCAAATATTTAAACTTTATTTTTATTTATAGAAGTATAGTACATGCCGTGCTATTTATTTTTTAAGGGAGAGAGTAGAAAAAATAACCAACTTATTTTAATTTTTTTTGATAATTTTCATTTATATTGCTAACAGACCGAGGTCGTAAATGAGTACTTGATTATTCTCACTTTGAGATGTTGGTTTTTTGTCCTTTAATTCTCTCGCAAAACTGCTTTTTAATGATAATATTAGGTACTTGATGTTGTTCAATTTGTATATGCTTCCACACTATTGTTACGTATCTTCGGAGGAGTCCATTGTTTTGTTCTAAATCATCCTTTAGGCCTATTTAGTTGTTTACTTCCTAATTATTGATTTCAATTCTTCAAAAGCATCTTTTGATTTTAAATATCTTTCTATTGAAGGAACTATATCTTATTTTTCTTGTTATTTGAGTTTACTTTTATCTATGTTGTATGCACAATACGTTTTGATTTTATATAAATTTTGGTGATTTATACGGGATAATTACGTGCAACGCAAGCATATAGAAATGTGTATATACTAATTTATATATTAAAAGTACGAAGCCTCTATCAAAATGTTGTTCGCCTTTTGTACTCTTAATAAGCGTATTCTAAGTTGAATATAATTGAAATTATAATTAGTACTCAATTTTTATTTTTGGGAAAACCAAAAACCACCGACTATTTATATAACGTGTATTTAGGTTTAGGATTCCTTAGTTTTAAACTGCCGAACATTATTTAGGTTTATTAGGAGTCCTAAGTCTTCTCTTTATTTAGGATAGGATGCTTTATTGTGTGGCTTTTTTTGTGTGTGTTTAAGATTCTTTAGTTTTTTTTTTTTTTTTTGTTTAATATTTTTACGTGTGTCTTTTCTTTGTGTAGGTATTCATAAGTTTCGGTTAGCGCTTCAAATCGCATAAATTACAGATTGATGCAAACAGGTTAGTAATATTTCATTAAAGAATAATGATCGCAGGAAATTTTTTTTTGTAAGTAATTCTGATTATAGAATAGATGTTTACCTTATTTAGAGTTCTTCCATATATGTTATATTTCCATACTTATAGAATAGATGTTTACCTTATTTAGAGTTCTTCCATATATGTTATATTTCCATACTTATCTCTTGTAATAGTTCTATATATTTGACATCTAATGAATGAATGAATTATTCACCACAAATAATATTCAATATGGTATCATTATGAGCCTAATTCCTAGGGATTCCATCACCAAACCCTAGCCTTAGCCGTCCCACCCAAGCAGCGCCACCCCACTGCCGCTACACGTCGCCACTGCCAACCACTGCTGCGACGCCGCGCCAACCCCACTGCCGCTGCTTCATTCCTTTCAAACGATGGCTGAAAAGGCTTCTATTACTCCCCAATTCCTCCCTAACCCTCATGACCCTAAAACACCACTCATCTCTGTCATGATCCCTGGTGCCAAACTACATGGGTCCAACTACATGGGTTGGAAGAAACAAGTAGACACTCTTCTTCACGGTTTTGGTCTATTTGGTTGGATTGATGGCACAAAAATCACACCAGCTCCTACTATTATATCTGCTGCGTCCACTGTAGCCGGAACGGGGTCCTCCACTCCCAATCCGGCTTATCTATCGTGGTACCGCCAAGACAAGTTGTTATTATCTTCCATTCTTGGAAGTCTTGCCGAAGAAGTTGCTTCTTCGGTGAATCCGGCAACCACTTCAAAGGCGGCATACGACATCTTGGAGGCCACGTATGCCGCTCCTTCACGAAGTCACATTAAAGAGGTTCGTGCTCGTCTCAACCATACTGTTCAAGGAACATCATCAATCACATAGTACTTCCATGCTATTCGTACTATCAAGGATGAATTGGCATTGTTGGGCAAACCTCTTGATTTGGAAGATTTGCTTGACAAGATATTAGATGGTTTGGATCCTATATATAAACATGTTGTTGATTCCGTCAATGCTCGTGATACACCGATTACTGTTGATGCTTTGCAAGAAAAATTATTACATGAAGAGTTGAAACTTAAGCCATTGGGATCATCAATGTTTCCGTCCAAACCCGCTACAGCCATGGTAGCTGCCGCCGCAGCCCAGTCGACACCTCCTACTCCTTTGTCGTCGGGCAGTCGCAATAAGCGACGTCCATATCGTGGTCGTTGTCAAGCTTGTGGAATTCAAGGTCATCCCTTGAGGGATTTTCCAACACATGGGTGGATACTTCAACATCTCCACCGCCCTCCTGCAGCTGCCTCACGTTCGCCACTGCCACAGGTTGCTCCGGTGCCGCTGTCGCTCTGCCCCTCGGCAGTGGCAGCCACCTCCTTGGCAACCGGTCACTCAGCCGGCGGTCAACTATTCTGGTTACACTCCATATTCCGGTGTCCATGGGTCCCCCTACATGCCTCCGCCTGAGGCCGGTTTTCAGGCCTTTCATGCACAGGGTCCGACTACTATCAGTTCTGTTACCGCACCAGGTCCTTCTTAGCTTCTCGATAGTGGCGCAACTCACCACATCTCCACTGACCTAGCCAATCTTTCTCTCCCCCAACCATTTCCGCACAATGACTCTGTATACATTGGAGATGGCAGCGCCCTCCCTATCACTCATACTGGTTCGACTACTCCTCCTACTTCTCATCGTTCTCTTACTTTACATAATGTGTTACATGTTCCAACTATGAAAAAAAACTTACTTTTAGTCTTTCAGTTATGTAAGTCTAATGATGTGGCAGTTGAATTTACTTCCTCTGGTTTTGTTGTTAAGGATCTCAATTCGGGGACTCACCTTCTGGCGGGACGCACTAGAGATGGATCCTATATGTCGCCCTCATCTAGCCCCTCTGCCTGTGTTTACTTCTCAGATGCCAATCCTCCTCATACTGTCTGGCACTCTCGCCTTGGTCATCCGGCATCTGCTATCTCTCGTCACATTTTGTCGCATTATCAGTTGTCTTGTTCTAGCTTAGCACTTAATAATAGCTGCACTGCTTGTAGTTGCAGCAAGAGTCATAAGTTACCTTTTTATGAATCTTCTATTTTTTCCACTAGACCATTAGAGTATATTTTCTCTGATGTATGGACATCTCCTGTTTCATCTAGTGAGAAGTTTCGTTATCATGTGCTGTTTGTTGACCATTTTACTCACTACATGTGGTTGTATCCGATGCGTCATAAATTTGATGTGCGATCTATCTTTACTACCTTTCAGGCCCTTGTTGAAAATTACTTTCAACTTAAAATTAAATGCCTTTACTCAGATAATGGGGGCGAGTATCTTGCCCTGTCTTCTCATCTTGTCACCTATGGCATTACTCATCTTACTACCCCTCCCCACACACCTGAACATAATGGTTTCAATGAACGCCGTCATCGTCACATTGTCGAAACCGGCCTTGCTCTCCTATTTCATGCTTCCCTACCCTTTCTTTTTGGCCTTATGCCTTTGAGACAGCTGTGTATCTCATCAACCGTCTTCCTACTCCCACTCTACAGATGTCTTCCCCGTTCACCTTCCTTTTCAACCAACCTCCTAACTACTGTAAGCTCCGTGTTTTCGGGTGTTTATGCTATCCCTGGCTTCGTCCATACTCTGCTCACAAGCTGGACCCCTGCTCTATCCCGTGTG
The DNA here is from genome assembly GCA_002018475.1 of Nicotiana obtusifolia. Classification (NCBI taxonomy): domain Eukaryota; kingdom Viridiplantae; phylum Streptophyta; class Magnoliopsida; order Solanales; family Solanaceae; genus Nicotiana; species Nicotiana obtusifolia. The sequence goes on along the minus strand of MCJB01002592.1, from coordinate 129,824 downwards.
TCTTTCTTGGCTATTCCAAAACCCAGAGTGCGTATCTTTGCCTTGACCCTACTACCTCCGGACTTTATGTCTCTCATCCCAATTTGATGAGTCGGTCTTCCCTTACTCTTCTCTCATGTCCACTGTTCCACGGCCTACACCCTCTACTGTTCACACATGGTGCCCCTCGCACTATGTTCTTCCTCCTGTTGTCTCTCCTACTGTTCCCTCTCCGGTTCAGTCCCCTCCATCCACTGCCTCCTCCTCTCCAGCATCCACCCCGCCGCAGTCTCCACCTCCACCACCACCATCATCTTCTCTTCCCACCCATCCAATGACCACTCGTTCCAAAAACAATATTCGCAAGCCTATCCAAAAACTCTCCCTTACAGCTCAGCTTCATCCTTCCCTTGAGCCTTCCACAGCCACTCAAGCCTTGAAGGATCCCAAATGGCGGGCTTCCATGTCTGAGGAGTTTGAGGCGCTTGTGCGCAATGGTACATGGGAGTTGGTTCCCCCTGATGGTATTCAGAACTTAGTCGGTTGTAAGTGGGTTTACCGCACTAAGTACCTTTTTGATGGCAGTGTTGATCGGTATAAGGCTCGGTTAGTTTCCAAGGGCTTTCATCAGCGCCCTGGCATTGACTATCAGGAGACTTTTAGTCCAGTTGTCAAGCCGTCCACCATTCGCTTGGTTCTTACCTTGGCAGTCTCTCGGGGTTGGCCCCTCTGGCAGCTGGATGTTAATAATGCATTTCTACATGGTCGTCTTTATGAGGATGTGTACATGGCTCAGCCACAGGGATTTGTTGACACTGATCGTCCGAACTATGTGTGTAAGCTGCACAAGGCTATCTATGGCCTTAAGCAAGCACCCCGAGCTTGGTATTTAGAGTTGAGACATTTTTTGTTGGCATAGGGGTTTCGCAATTCCAGGGCGGATACCTCATTGTTTATCTTTGACCGGGCTAGTGTCTCTGTGTTTGTGCTGGTTTATGTTGATGATACAGTGGTTACTGGGTCTGACTCGGGTACAATTGATCGATTTTTGGCTGAGTTGGCAAGTCGTTTCTCTATCAAGGACCTGGGTACTCTGTCATATTTCCTTGGAGTTGAGGTTCTACCACATCGTGATGGTCTTCTATTATCTCAGCGGAAGTACATTCTTGATCTTCTACATCGGACTCATATGGCTGATTCCAAGCCGGTACTTACTCCGCTTGCCACTGATCAGCCTTTATCTCTACTAGATGGAACAGCTCTGGACAACCCGATTGAGTATAGGACTGTTGTAGGCAGTCTGCAGTATTTGGCCCTCACTCGTCTTGACATCGCTTATGCCGTGAACAAATTATCTCAGTTCATGCATAAACCGACTACTGCTCACTGGGCCGCGGCGAAACGACTGCTTCGTTATCTTTGTGGTACTATTGACCTTGGTTTACTTCTTCGTCGGGTGTCTCAGCCGTCCTTGTATGCATTCTCTGATTCTGACTGGGCTGGCACCAAGGATGATTATACCTCCACGAGTGCATATGTAGTTTATTTTGGTGGCTCTCCTATCTCTTGGGCCTCTCGGAAGCAGCGCACTATTGCCCGCTCTTCCACTGAGGCTGAGTACAGATCTGTTGTCTCCACTGCTGTAGAGCTCCGCTGGTTGTGTTCTTTGTTGACTGAGCTTCGGGTGTTTCTACCGTCCTGTCTTGTTATATACTGTGATAACGTGGGTGCTACGTACTTGTGCTCTAATCCTGTTTTTCATTCTCGGATGAAGCATATTGCACTAGATTTTCACTTCATTCGGGAACAGGTTCAGCGTGGTATTTTACGTGTGACTCACGTTTCTGCAGCTGATCAGTTGGCTGATGCTTTGACAAAACCGCTCTCCCGTGCTCCATTTTTGCTTCTGCGTTCCAAGCTTGGACTTACCTCCCGACGTCCAGCTTGAGGGGGCGTATAGAATAGATGTTTACCTTATTTAGAGTTCTTCCATATATGTTATATTTCCATACTTATATAATAGATGTTTACCTTATTTAGAGTTCTTTCATATATGTTATATTTCCATACTTATCTCTTGTAATAGTTCTATATATTTGACATCTAATGAATGAATGAATTATCCACCACAAATAATATTCAATAGTTCCTTCTTCAAATTGATGAATGATTTTGCTTGAGACAGAACTCAATTTTCCTTATTTTACGGAATATACTCTAGGGAGAATTAATTAGACTACTTTCTGCCTGTGCCTTTGTCTTGATTCCGCCACCCCTCTGTTAACGAGAGCTGTGCATTCCTTTAGTGGTACTAATTCTATCTACTGCACAACTGCATTTATCTTCACTTTTGATTAAGCATTGGCTGAACAGGGGTTATGTTAGAAGGTTATATGATATCGATAATTACTATTCCCTTGGCTAAGAATAAGATTAGACTTATTAATGGCTCTTGCTGAATGCACACATGCCAAACAGAAAAGTTAACGAAATAAGCATAGCTTAAATAACAATCGTTTTTAGACCTATATAGTGGGACAAATTATCAATATATATTAGAATATACAACACCATACATCTAAAATTGTTGAGAATATTTGGGGTTAGGAATTAAATTATTAATCAAGTTGGAGATGGTGGCAGAGTCTGATTGTTGAGGAAGTACCTAAATAAAATGAAAGCAAGACGAGGGCGGGAAAGGGGAACCTAGGCCGGCGGATTTATTTTTTTGGGCTGCGCCTCCTCGAACTTCAAAAGTACGCGTACCATGTAAACTCGTGTTGTTCCTTATATAGCTCTTCACTTTCCTCTTATATAGTTCTTCACTTTCGTCTCTCATTCTCATGTAGGATTCGGATGACATGTGCACCTTCAGTCTGCCCTCCGTCATGGGCATTACAGCTGCATTGTTATTTTGTATATGTACTTGCTCTCTCCGAGCAGCAAAATAAAAGTAGTGAGATTATAAGCCCTTCACTGAAGAAATTAAACCTTAATTTTAGATTGGCTCTAGCAATAATATCTTTGCCAAAAGAAAGAAATAATTGAGATTTGAGCCCCAAAATAAACAAAAGAGAAGGCGAGATAGTGACTTCTTTTACTCCAAAATTAATTGGTTTAATTAGTTACCCTATGCATGTGGTACCAAGCAAACCAACCGGTAATGGGTTGAAGAGGTAACGAGTAGCTGTGAGCGGCAAAACCACTGTTTTATTATTAACAAAAAAGACATAACAATCATAAATTAATTTCGTCTATATAAAAAAATCTTAAAGAGAATGAAGAAATAGAGGGGGAAATGTTGACTGTGCATTACCTGTATACCCATATCCTCAAGCCAGCTGCAATAACTTCTTTGAAAATGGGAAGCGTAGTTTTGGGTGAATCTGTCCATCTGCCTCTTATATCTTTACTGTACAGATCCAGTGTATTCGAAATAGGAAATGTTAAAGCAAAACTTTACTTTAAGTCCTCCTATTTCAACCATTTGAATTTTCGCCTTGGCTAAAGTTTAAGCTTGCTGCATCAAATTATCCAACAGGATCGAATTCTTTAACACTAGCGTGAAAAAATGGTTGTAGTTCCCCATATATAAAAAAAAATTCTGAATTGCTAACAGCTTGTTTGAATGATTGTTACCTGTTGTATTGTATCGTATTATTATTTTAAAGTTTAAATATAATATTTATTTTAATTATTACTTAAATTTTATTGTATCGTATCGTTAAATCTATCGTTACGTAATGACAAAATGTGCCACTTTATATAACGATCGATTTGGTGTGTCGCATCATTACTTTGTCTTTTTCTCTCAATCTCACCCTTAATTATTGTTAAATAATTTTATTTTATCATTTATCCAACCTTTTTATTTTTTTATAATATTACTAGTTTATTCTTCATATTGCTGGTCCCTGATATCATGAAACGACGGCAAATGACATAATCTATCCGAACATTATATTCATCAAACGATACAGTATAATACAATACAATATGTTATATTATAAAACGATATATAACAACTATCCAAAAAAGCTATAAGAAAATAGATGCATGTGTTGGAGCTCAAAGCCAAAGTTCAGCCCAATTCCGGATTACTGACCCAAAAATTGCACACTTTTTGGGGTGTCATTTAAAAGTTAAAAGTAATGTAAAGTTGACAAAATTCATGGCTATCTACTTTTAAGAGTTATTTGTGTATTTTGCACATTAATGACCCACCATAAGAAGACCCGGCTTTACTTGTATTTATTGTATACGTAGCCTCTCTTTATGCAATGTAGTCAGCCTTAGTTTGTACATGAATACCTAGTCTACAATATTCTTTCGATTGAGAGATTCATTTTCATTTGTAACAAAATTCGATCTTCTTTCTGCTGCGTACCTAGGTTTTATTTGATTCTTCATCAGTTTTACTTGGATTTCTTGAATGTAATAGCATTGTTATTTCATTGGATTAAGATTTGTATATTAAGAAATTAAAAGAGTAGCTTGGAAATTATATTTCGGAAAAGAAACAAAAGAGAAAAAGAGGAATATAATTACCAAAGGGAGGCTTAGGTTAATGTTGTGAGTTGCAAGAAGCAGGGGGGTAAAGCCAGTATAGCGCTGGCTTTAGGCCCCAGAATTTTTGGGCCCCAATTTTTGTTTTTCAATTCTTATCTGATGTCCGGAATTTAATTTGGGGTATTGATTAATTCGAATTCGTACGGTGCAAAGTTCATTAAAGTGAGAATTGTTCCTTAGAAGGGACTTTTTATTCCAAATACTAAAACTGAATATTTCCGATTAAAGAAGGACATATGCTATTCATCCCACCACAACTCTTCTCGTGAGGCCCCAAATCTTTTTAAGAAAATATTAAGTATTTTAAAGTAGAAAAGTAAAATATTTTGTATAAAAAAAAGATTACATTAATCATTAGAAAATATGTAATACACATTTAAACTCTATTTTTTTCCTCAGGTTTTTATCATTGCAACAAGTATATTGAAACATCAAAAAATTCTTTTAATACAAAGTTATCAACTTCTTGAATAAGGTTCTATTACTTAAGATCGATACTGCACGTGAGAGATTAAGGAAAAGCAAGTTGGCCTCTGCATACAACCAGTTTCAAGGAAAAGCAAGTTGGCCTCTGCATACACCCAGTATCACTGCGATCCCCTGTGACCATATGAGATGAAGTGTTTGAGTAGGAAAAACCAACCCTAGCTGGAGAATCAAGGAAAAGCAAGTTGGCCTCTGCATACAACCAGTTTCACCCTATTATTAATTAGAGATGAATTCTGCATACAGCTCTCAAACAAGTGCAGAATGAGCAAATTTCACTAGTGAAATATAAGAAAACTATAACACAAGTGCTACTAAAAGCCTAATAAAATTTTTTAAGTAGCAAATTGGAAAATTCACGGTTAAAAAAATTATACTCGTTCAGTAGTATTTACATCAAGCTAAATAATTTAATCTCAGTGGTTATAAATTAAAGTGAGAATTGACACATATCGCTCAAAGTATGCATGGTTAAAGTATAAATATGTTTATAAAGGATAGATATCTTCCACTTTGCAATGAAAGGTCTCTTTTTCAGTGGGTAAAAGAGAGTTTGTTTAAATAAAGAATGAAGCTATAACTTACCTAAGTTCCAAGCATATGGACTCAGCGTGAGTGTCTTTCCATCCGGACTTACTCGAAAAGGGCCAATTTCCTCAGAGGCTCCCTATGCATTGGAGGAGCAACCAGGCCCACCATTCAGCCACAAAACAAGAGGCTTTCTGTTGGGCTTCCTTCTAGCTGGAGCTTCAGTCAACCAGTAGAATAAAGCCCGGCCCACAGCCACGTCAACCGCAATACGGGTTTTAAAAAAAGGATTAGGTTATTTTGAAAAATATATTCAACCAAATGTAGCCGGAGTATTGGGAGAAGGTGACATTTTCTGGTTTGGAACTCCGGTGGTAGTGGTGGCGGCCGCCGTGGCGACAACGACAAAGGCAAGCCATAACGTAGCAAAGCCCATAATAGGGGCGAGAGAGCAAGGAACGTTATAGAACTTGTCCCTCATTGTCACCTAAACCAAGTTGAATTTAGTCTAGAGTTCTGAATACTTAGCTTATAGGATGAGAAGCTAATTATTGGTCTCAATATATACGTAGAATAGGACCTAAGAAGTCTTCTCCAAACAATTATTCTATATAAGATTTAGAAAGATGATAACTGAAATTAATGGTTCAATTCACATGCATTTGGTATATTATGGCCATGTGGATTAAAAAGAGAAATAGTAAGTAGGTGTTACTCGATTAAGAAGCAAAGTCAAAATTGCTGACTATGATTTCCACCAGTTTAACATACTCATTTATTGTTGGATCCTTGAATTGATAAAACTGGATAGCAATATACCCTTACCAAACCATTAAACTACTCCCTCTATTCACTTTTTTAAGTTGTCAAGTATTCAAAAAAATGTATTTGTCACTTTTCGCATATCAAGAGAAAAAAGAATTTATTTTTTTTTATCTATTTTACCCTTAGCATTAATTACTCACTCCAAATCATTTTTCAAATTCATTAAAACTATACACCAATTAATATGAATATCATGATAAATGATGCATTTTATTTATTATTTCTTAAGGAGTGTACAAAGCCAATAACGAATGCTAAAGAGTGAACGGAGGAAGTAGTAGCAATAATTCGTTCACTGAGTTTCAAAGGAAACACTAAAGAACATACTACAAGACATGCAAGTAATCTTTCAATTATTTATTCATATAGGTCTTTAGAGTTGATGTGAATGGGATGAATCTCATATATTTTTTAATCGAAAAAATAATATAATACGCATGGACCAAATTACAATTGTTCGTGTAATCCTAATCCAGTCCTATCTTATTTCACAATGGGTTAATGATAAAGTATATGATTGCCCATAGAGTTGGTCGTCACCTATTATTTATACTCTACTACGGTTTTGGAAAAGTAAATCATTTAGTTCACCCAAAGTCATTTAGCGTAGTCACTCTGATGATTTTTTAATTATAAACTATCTTTTAGAGAGACGAAATTTAATATTCCCTTCAATATTGTACATACAAAGAGTGGAGTGATACACTTAAAAGAATCCAAGTACGCTATTTTCAGGATCGTACAACATGTAATGGAATCCTCACAAAGTATAAAAAAATTGAAATCGCGTTATACAATGTTTTGCTTGATTTGATAGATTATTTCTTTTATTTTTTAATTATTTTTTCTTTAAATACGAAACACTAATATTGTTAGGGTAGATACATATATTACTTTAAATCTAACAAGCCGAGTAGGTGAGTTGGTCCAAGTGGTAGAAAAAAAAAAAAATCAAACTTAAAATTTTTTTTTTGGACATATCCATTTTCCTAGAGAGACAAATAAGATCAAACATTTTGATATCATCAGGAACAAGAAAAAGAAATTCCAAGAAATCGAAAAAACAAAAAAATTGGATCTATGTCCAATGGATTACACCCAGGGCCGGACTCACGTGGTGATAAGTGGGTTCAACTGAACCCGCTTCGTAAAAAAATAATACCGTGAATATGTATAAATTAAGGCTAAAGCAGGGTAAATTTTGTATACAAATTATATTTGAACCCACTTAATTGAAGCTTTGCTCTAGCAAAAGTGGTCAATCGGGTTTAAAATATTGATTAGCTCGTGTGTTCGAATCCTTTTTAACGTTTTGTGCCTACTTTATTTTTTTGTTTATATAAAGTGCAACAAGAATCAGAAAAGGAAATTTTAGTTCTCCCTTTCATAAAATTTGCTAAGACTTGCAAATATATTTGTTGAAATTATTTGTCATTTGTTAGTTTAATTTAATTTAATTTATGTTGGAATTCTTTTTGTTTTTTTATATTTAATTTTTTTAGTGTATAAGCTCTCTATCTTTGATTATTGGCGTTAGTTTAGTTTAGTTTGTAACTCTTTTCTTATTGTCTTCTTTTATAATCGAACAAATTTCTTAGAGTTAATAAATTCTAAAATTGGTTAAACTTTTTTTTTTTGTTTGTTTGTTAAAGTTTAATAACAACAACAATAACAACGTCGACGGTCCAATAAAATTTTACAAGTGGGATCTGGGGAGGGTAATATGTATGCAAGACTTTACCCCTACCCTGAAGGAGTAGAGAGGTCGTTCCCAAAAGACCCTCGGCTCAAGAAGACGGAACAGACGAGAAGAGAAGGGAAAAAAGAAAAAATTTGTTTAAAATATAGAGCACCGACTTTAAGAGGACTTCATGTTGTGAGCAATAAAGACAAAAACTTGTTTCTCGTGCCTTATACCGCTTATATTAGTTATGGACTTTTTCAATTGAACCCGCTTAAATAAAATCCTGAGTCCGCTACTGATTATACCTAATAAAAAAAAACCTTTTATTTTAATTTTAACATGTTGTCACATACGAATTCAATCGTGTTACGTCACGATTCTACAAGGAAGGAAATGGTATAAATTTAGCAACCCTTTAGAAAATACACGACAGTTCGTCCAAAAATCAACTTGAGTGATATTTTAGATAGTTATCAACATCATTAATTGCTAATATGGTCAAACAGTGGAAACTTGGTACACCACTAACCTCCATACTGCTATGAAATTTGACAAAAAATCCTCATTAAATAATTCTTACTTCATTAATTAAAGTTTAGGCGATTGAAACTTCAAAGTTGTGCTCTCCAATGTCACAGTGTTTGTTACATTTATGTCGTAAGTATAACTGGCATCGGCATGATTACTGTTGTTATCATTATTTTCTTTAAGCAATATAACAAGAAATACAAATAAATATATATATTAGAATTAATAATATACATATATATAAAAAAAAAATATTGCCAGTAATTATCTTTGGGAGCGGCTAAAAATATATATTTATCTTTATTTATTTTATTACTCCCTCCGGTCTCAAACATTAAATGTCATGAAAAACTGATATTTATTTCAAAATTGAAATTTTACAAAAACAAGAAGTCAACTTATGTATAAAATATGCATAAGTGAGAGCATTGTTGATCCTCTTTTATGTAAAAAATAAGGAAAAAGAAGAAGGCAACAGAGCTTAATGCAAGTCAAACCTGAAGCCTAATGAGAAAGAAGATTAAAGTATATATTACGAGCTGTATATGTAAAGTTTACATGTGACGCTCTGCTTAAAGTCACCGCATTTTCCAGTTCCAATATCCCACCTTGCTGGGAAATACTAGTACTACTCCTTTCCTTTTAATTCATATGATAGTAAATTTTACTTGATATAAAGTCTAACATATTTAAAGAAATTATTTTGAAAATACTGATTAAATGCAATGTTAATAAAATACTAGGAAAGCATATTTGATAATGTCTACATACAGTGGATGCCCCAATTTTGTGGAAAAGCGACTTCTTATGACCAATACAATCTGATAAAAGAAAATGACTTTACAAAATTCTTATATGTTATCTCAATCTCTTGTTTAAAGTCTAACATTTTGTAATATGGAGCCCAACTCTGTACGTCATAGGTATCCACACCTACTGATTGAGCTTACATCTGAACCAATTCCAAAAAGGAGCCCATTGGCCTGGGCTTTAGGACATCTATAATGGACAAGGCCCAAAGCCATCACGTAGCAGAAACAGTAAAACCCACATGTGAATAAAGACAATATAGACAAGGTTTTTCTAGGAGGAAGTGCACAAATACCCGATTTTGGGGCCACTATTTTTTTTTGGGGCAAAATATAGATTTTATTAATAGAAGCAAATTACTGGAGGGGTACATAAACCTTACCTCCAATAAAAGAGTGAATGTACACTTAGTTATCCTAATGTGATAACTAAATATACCTAGAGTGTAGCAAGTTGTTAGACCTATGGGAAAGTGACGATTGTCTATTTTATAGTGATAGACAAATCATGTATAAAAGCAAAGTGGGATTGTTCTAGGTCAGCTATACAAAAAAGTACATATGTTTTTGCTTTTATTATGTAATTTGAAAAGGTGTTCCCTTGTACCCCATTTTGACGCCACTATTTAAGTTATATCTTAAGTTTTTTTTTTTTTGAATTTTATCCATTTCGGAACACAAGTCAAACATGCGTGGTTGAAGTAGCGCAATATGCGTTTAGCAGTTACAAATTTTAGCTGAAGTTAGAGACTTGAGACAAAAACGTCTTAAATGCATGCAAAAAAAAAAAAATTGACTGCACATCAAACACATACATGTTAAGTGCATATGTCTTAAGTGAATACAAGAATTAGCTGCACTTAAGACGACTGCAAAAATAGCACTTATGACATATGTTTTTGAAGAACAACTAATTTTGCATGCACTTAAGATGTTTTCATCTGGAGTTCATATTTCCTATAAAGAGAAACTTATTTTCAAGTTTTAACAATCCAACGCACGACTCAACTACCAAATTTACTCTAAGTGAGCCTAAATTTAAAACATAAATTTCAAATATTCTAAAAACAAACTTCAATCATCAATTAATTAAAACAACAACAAATTTAACAAACCCGTTTTGCAACTAAGAAAAAAAAAACTAGCCGTAGCAAAGAAAGAAGCGTTGTAGCAGCTCATTACTGTAGAATACTATAAATTACCTTAAAATATGCTTAGTTAACGCGTCGTCATGTCTATTTTCACAGCAACTAAGGAAGAGGAAGAGGAGGAGGAAAGCATTGAAGAAGCAGCTTGTCTGAAGTTACCAATTCTTTAGATACTAGTTATACTTTTTAAGAAAATAGGTACACATTAAATGGGCCGACCAAATACAGCGCGCCATAAATTTTTTACGATTTTTTCCTATAGATATAAAACTAGGACAATATTTACCCGTTTTATCTAAGTTTTTGGATTTTTTAAAGTAGCTAGAGTTTTTTAAATAAAACAAATACAAATTTGTTCAAAATATACACATTACATACAACTTGTGTATAACTTTTTGTTATATAGAATTCAGTCAAAATATATGTAACAACCCAACCGGTCGTTTTGAGTTTTTGCATTCCGTTTAATTGTTTGAAGCCTTGAGTAGCTTCATATGATGTATTTTGACTTGTGAGAATCGTCAGTTTTGGTTTTCAAGTGATCCGAAGTTATTTAGAAGAATAATTCTCAACTAGAAAGCTTTAAGTTGGAAGAGCTGACCAAGTTTGACTTTTGTATATTTGACTCCGGATCGGAGTTTTGATGGTTTGTTAGGTCCAGATGGTGATTTTGGGTGCCCGAATTTGCATTTGGATGTTTTTTTGAAGGTTCTAGCGTTAATTGGCGAAAATTGAAAATTTGGAGTTTGGAATGTTTATAAGTTTGACTGGAAGTTGACTTTGGTGATATCGAGATCAAATTTTAGTTCCAGAAGTTTTGATATCTTCGTTATGTCATTTGAAACTTGTGTGTAAAATTTGAGGTCATTCCGAGTAGATTTGATATGGTTCAACATAAGTTTTGGAAGTTAAAAGTTTAAAAGTTCATTAAGTTTGATTTGAGGTGCGATTCGTGGTTTTTTTTGTTGTTTGATATGATTTGAAGCTACGACTAAGTTCGTATCGTGTTTTAGGACTTGTTGGTATGATTGAATGGGGTCCCAAGGGGCTCAGGTGTATTTTAGATTATTGGTTGAGAAACTAGTTAAGTTAAGGATTTGGAGTTTGACCATGGTCAATATCAGGGCAAGATGATTACTTTTCGGTGTTTTGAGTGCGCGAGCAGGGTCGTAGCATGTTTTATGATTGAAATACATATATGTTTAGTGTACGGGAGGTTCAGAATGAGTTTTGGGTGCTAAAACAAAAATTCTTTTGTTATTGATTTTCTGGTATAAAATAATTACAAAAATGCCATTTTTGTCTCTAAAATTTTCAGATTTCCTTTAAAACTTCTAAACATCATATCTCCCTCATTTGAAGGCCAAATTGGGTGATTCAAAAGGTTATCTTGGGTGTAATCTCGCAAGGATTATGTTGGGCTTATAAAATATGAGTTTAGGGGTCATCTTGGATCTGATTCGAGCTATAATAACTGCTGCGATTTTTACTTATTCCGAAATTTAATCACTTTTTCTCACATTGTTTTGGAGCTCGGATTTGGTCGATTTTGGAGAGGATTTGTACCACATGAATTGGGTAAGTATTTTCTACTAGGTTTTGATTATATTCTATGATTCCATATTCATTTTTGGCATTTGATTGATAATTTCAAAAGAAAAATTGAGTTTTTTGTCTAAACTCTCGTAAAATGAATTTTTGAGTTTTGAGCATCGATTCGGAGTCGGAATTGAGTGAAATTAGTATGGTCGGACTCGTAATTCAATGAGTTGTCGGATTTTTTAAGTTTTGTCAGGTTTCGAGGTGCGGGCTCGAGTTTGACTTTTTGGTTGACTTTGAGTAAATGTGTAAAGATTCAACCTTTATCGATTGAGTTTGCTTCCAATGACATTGTTTGATGATTTTGAGTTGTTTTTGGCTGATTTCGAGCCGTTCGGAGGATGATTTGAGCGGGATGGTGCTTCTAATGTATCGATTGGGCTTGTTTGAGGTAAGTGTCTTGCCTAACTTTGTTAGAGAAATATTTTCTACTAATTGCCATTGTTTGCTACATTGGGGG